>JZKD02S1913745.1:39949-52891 GCA_000966675.3 Picea glauca
GACCAACCAAATGTTGGATTACTAAGAGGAGGGGGGGGAGGGTGAATCAGTAATGAGAAATTGTTCCACTTTTAACCACAATATATATTCTTTATCTTTACCAATAGTGTTTAGTAGTATATCATCAATGTATCATCTATGAATGTATCTGATAAGTATATCATAAGCATGTAAACATAAGCAACATCACATCAACATCACATAAAGAACACAATACACCAGTATTTACATGGAAAATCAAATGGGAGAAAACCATAGAATGTTTTTTGATATATAACAAGAATTCATTCATAGGAAGCACCAACTTCCCAATTCTCTAGCTACAACTGGAAGGAGGCTCCAACCCCCTATTCTTAGGCTCCCACTTGAAGGAAGATACAACTCATTGATTCTCTGGCTCCAACCAGAAGGAGGCTATAACCCCCTAGGTTCTCCGGCTCCAACCACATAGTTCTCAGGCTCCAACTTGAAGGAATCTCCAACTCTCTAATTCTCTAGATCCAACCGGAAGGAGGATATAACTCCCTTTCCTTGCCCCGCCCTACCGCCCTGAAATATAAATGTAGACCAATTGTCACGGACTTTGCCACTGTCACAAACTCGGTCACAACTATGTCATTTTCTTTGTCTCTATCACTGCCACTATTATTGTCACTGTCATTGTCACTGATACTCAACCAGATCATCTCACATGGATCATATATCAAAGACACCTCTCAACTATATGTCCAATAAACACATGCCTCAACCAAGCATGATCCAACATCACCAAATACCATCATAAGATATGTGTCTCAACCATGTACCAACCTCTACCATGCATCAACCTGTACAATCAAGTGCATCAACCGTGTACCATAACAAGTGCATCAAATATGTACCAAAACAAGTGCATCAATCATATATAATAACAAGTGCATCAATCATGTACCGTACATCAACATGTACCAACCATGTGCCTATACCATATACCATACCATATTCCAACCATGCAAATCAACCATGTACACCAACCATGCACATCAATACCTCTACCTTATACCATACCATGTGTCAACCATGAAATGTATCTCATATACCATATCAAACATCAAACCTGTACTATACCATGTACCATAAGATATGTTGAACAAGTAATACCAAGAGTGTATCTCAACCAAGTACCATCACCACTAAGAGATGTCTCCTATGCATGTACTACCATATACCAAGCGTATATCTCAATAATGTATCAATATCAATGGTAGACCACTAACACAACAACCATACACCTTGTACCAATAAACCAAGAAGTGTACGAACACTGTATCTCACCCAACATGTACCATATACCATGAAATGTGCATCAACCATATGCCAAGAATATGTGCCAAATGTGTACCAAGCATGTATATAGATCACAAACAAGTGCCTCATACATATACCAAAATGTATCTCAAACAATGTGCCCAATATCCAACATGCTCCTCAAACCATGTGCCTCAACCATATACCATATCACTCATAATATTTCTCAATCATGCCATACACCATAAAATCATCAACATGCAACCCTCAAAACATGCATATAAACATATCTGTAACTTTGTAACAGACCCAGTGTATGTGATCACAGACCTGCAAACCTTCATCAACTTCAACAACAAGAGAATGGCATCTTCATCAAACATTACCTTAGTCTCATGGGACTAGTTTTTGGATTAGTCACAAACACTAAATTTCAACAAGCATAAATTTATACTTGTAATGAAAAAAGGTCTGAAACTTGTACACAATATTCTTCAATATCTTCTGTGCAATTCCTCCAAATTTTCCTACTTGGAGCATCCTAGAAAAAGAGTTATAGCAAAAATGGTAGACCTTGCTGAATTTTGTCTTATTCTAGAGAGAGACCTTGTAGGGAATGCCACGTGCAAAATATTTAATATATGGATCTAAAACTCACACCCAACATACTACAGACTGTAACCTATCCAAGGAATTTAGTCTCACTGAATTTCGATCTTCTATGAAGACATTAGGACTATTTTACCGAGAACACTTGTTTGAGACTAGTTCCAGGACTGGCCAAAAACCCTATCTCCCACATATTGTATTTACCAAAATAAAACGACCCAAAAACTGAAATTTCTACCACAAATACCTTGATATGTCTTCACAATATCCTCCATGTTTCACTATCTGAATCATTCTATAAAAAAGGCTATACCAAAAATGGTAAGATGACCTGTAAATAACATACCTAAGAACACATCCTCACAAGACTTCATCCTCCCTTGGAATTTCGACCTTCTTACTTCATATTCCATCTAAAAAATGCCTCAGATATCCTTGGTTACCTCATATAACAATCACTTGATCAATTAGATAGATATTCAATGAACTTGTGTGTATATGTAATGTACTTATGAGAGACTTCTTGAGGTGTATTTATACTTTTTCTAAGTAACCTCTTTCCTTAACTCTGGGACCACTTTCCTTAACTTTAAGGCTTCTTAAATTTTATTTTTACAACCACTTTACCCTTTAATTCATTGACTTGTAACCAACTAGGGGATTTTTGACCATTCTTTGGGGCTTTCATATTCACAAGGCCATAACTCCTCAACCGAGAGAATCCACGTGGCGTACCACCTATCACTGGAAATGGCATGACATGTATTATCCATATATGATAGTCTTACCTACAATTTCCATTTCCTTCATGTCATTATTCCTCAATAAAATCTGGTCCCCATAACCACACCTTAGGGGATACATGTAGACTACATCAAATGTACCCAATGAACTCATCATCAATCATGATCATACAAATGTTAATCATCTGTCCAACGTCTCTGGACCTCTCCAAGGGTTGACATCAATTTCCAAGATCACTCTCCAAGGGTTGACATCACTGACAACCAACTGTCTAAACCATATTTCCATCAATCTAAACCAATTTTCCAACAATCTCCCCCTTTGGCATTGATGGAAATACCAACATTGATGGCAACACTTAGACATGGCAAAAATCATGCTCAAACTCTCTCTATGACCATCACTCATCATCAATGTTTCTCACTCTCCACCTTTGAATCAATGGAAAAGGGTATCTCTCTGGGTATCTCTCCTCCTTTGGGGTTGCTCCCCCTTACTGGACTCTCCTTGGGGCTACTTTCCCTTTCTGCACTACCTCTTTCTCTCCATCATCATGACTTTATTTATTTCTCACCCTTTGACAAAGGATTAACTCCCCCCATCGACATGTCTCCTCTTGATATCATACTTGCTTAAACCAACCATGGGAAAAGGAGTAATTCTCTCTGTCTGCATGCTATTGATATTCCTTTCTCTCTCTCTGATGATTTTCCTTATTGTAAGATTTAGAGCTACCTGTGAAATGGTTCATTTCCTTTCTTCTAGTGTTGTTCATTATCCATTAGTGCTTCCTCATGTAATTCATGGCATATATAAAAAAGATTCAATGTTAAAGTATTCAAATATTCCTTTAAGATAATCATCCAACTGTCTCTGAGTTGATTTATGAATCAGTCTCTGAACCAATCCGTGAATCTCTAAATAGTTCTCTGAACCAATCTTTGAACCGATATGTGAATCTCTGAATCAATCTCTGACCATATGTCACAAACTATCCATAAATCTGCTACTGAACTGTTCACAATGCTGACCCATCTGTCATTGTACAAAGACTACTTTGAATCAAATCTGTTTGATGATTTGATCTATAAACTTTGCATGTTTGGAATAACCTATACTGAAGATCTCTTTGCCTGAATACGATCATAAACTTCTTCCCTTGTAACTCCCAATTGACACCTATGTGATCAATATGTCATTTTGTACTTTTGTTATCTGACTGCTCTGAATCTGTCTCTGCAAACACTTCATACTGCTCGAAGGGTGGTTCTTTGATTTGTAGTAGCTACTACACTGACTCCCCATGTTAAATAGTTATATTTACTGGGAGTCTCCAAGCCGGATGGTTCAAAAAATACTCGCTATGATACAGAGTAATCTTCCTCTTCGTTTGTAGACTCATCATCTTTATGACTCTGACTTCTTCCTTTTTTCCTATGGATTGATCTCACACTACAATTCCTGAAAGTACAATCTCTTGAATCTGTTCTTTATTTACATTTTCTTCTTTTCTTTCTCGTGGTATTGAAAATCATGCGATCTCTGGGACTTGGTATTTATTCACCTGTTCTTCTTGTTTTTTATTTCTTCTCCAAACCTTCTTGTATCTGACATCCTTCTTTTTCCATATAGATTTATCTTCATCTTGTACTATTGTCAATCTTGAGAGTATGAATTTTGGGTGTCCTTCATCCATCTGATCTTCCTTTACTTGTTCTTATTTTCTTTTCCAAACCTTCTTATATATGATATCAGTGTTCTCTTTCATAGAAGTATCCATCATGCGTCTACAATCACGAGCTATATGTCCATAGTTATGGCACTTGTAACATTCGATATCATGTGGGTCCACATCAGTTTTTATTGCTTGAACATTTCTTTCATAAGCCCTAAAAGTGAATGATCTGTTGATTAATTGGGTTGGTTGTCATTGATGTCAACCCTTGAAGAAAGTCTGGTAGCGAATTCTGATAGCACAAATGTTTGGGTAATGGACCCAAGTTTGTTTGATGTATAATGGTATGAGTTTCGATATATTTGTAGGTAAGACTATTCTAGATGGATAGTACATGTCATGCCATTTTTGGTGGTATGTGGAACGTCACATAACTCCTCACAGTTTGAGAGTTACGGCCTTATGAAGTTGGAGGACCCTCATATGTTGGCTTGAAGCCCCAAAAGGTCAAAGAAGTGAAAGTGCTTGAAAAGAAGAAATAATTTAGATAATAAGGTGAAGTGACAAAGTCAAAGATGACTATTTAAATAATAAAGTGAAGTGACAAAGTCAAAGAGGACTATTTAAATAATAAAGTGAAGTGACAAAGTCAAAGAGGATTATTTAAATAATAAAGTGAAGTGAAAGTCAAAGAGGATTATTTAAATAATAAAGTGAAGTGACAAAGTTAAGAAGGATTATTTAAATAATAAAATAATGGAGAACTTTCTAATTATGGAAAGTGGTTAGAAATGGGTTAGCCCTAAAATAATGAAATTAGGTTAAGATGGTTAAAAGGCAACTCGTCGAGGAAGCTATATGAAAGTATAAATAAGAGGTAAGGATCTGTCATTTTAATCACACTTGAGCATATTGAATATCTACAGGCGACTGAGGTAACCAAAGGATATCTAAGTCAAATTTCAGAGGGAAGGTGAAGTAAATAAGGCCGAAATTCAAGGGAGGATAAATTCTTTTGATGATGCTTTCTAAGGTATGTTATTTATAGGTCATCTCACCATTTTCRCAATAACTTTTTTTCTAGAATGATTCAGACCGTGAAATTAGGAGGCCATTGAGGAAACATATCCAAGTAGTTGTGGTACRAATTTCAGCTCGTGGGTCRTTTTATTTTTGAAGTTACACTCCATGGAAAATAAGGTTTGTGGCTAGTCCTGAAACTAGTCTAAAACAAGTGTTTCGGGTAAAAACGTCATAACTTCTTCATAACAAATCCAAATTCAGTAAGACCAAATGTGTTGGTTAGAGTAYAGTCTGAAGTATTTTATGTACAATTTCCAGATCCATACAACAAATATTCCATGYCGGGCACGCTCTACAAGTTCACTCTCTAGAATAAGCCATAATTCAACAAGGTATGTCATTTTTGCTATAACTCMTTTTCTGAGAGGTTCCAAGTAGYGACACCTGGAGGAATTGCATAAAACACACTGAAGAACATTGTGTACTATTTTTAGATCTTTATTCATTACAGGTACATAGTTATGATTATTTCAAGTTAGGGTTGTTGACTAATCCAAAACTAGTCATGTGAGACTAAAGTAAAGTTTGATGAAAATGTTAGTCTCGTGTTGTTAAAGTTAAGGAAGATTTGCAGGTATGTGATCATATACACCAGGTCTATTACAGAGTTACAAATCAGATTTGGATGATGAAATTGATGAGTGATTTTGGTTGAGGTTGAGGTACAGGTTGGTGCATGGTTGATGCACTTGTTTATGGTACATGTTGATTACAGGTTGAGGTACATGTTGATGCATGGTTGATGCATGGTTCAGATTATTGGTACAGGTTGTTTGGTGCAGGTTGATTGGTACAGGTTTATAGCAGTATATCTCACAGTGATAGTGTGACAGTGGTTCCATCATTCTACTTATACGTTAGGGCGGTTGGACAGGTCAAGGACAGGTGGTTGTAGCCACCTTCCGGTTGTAGCCGAAGAACATAGGGGGTTTTGGCCTCCTTTTGGTTGTATCCAGAGAATTGGGGAGTTGGAGCTTCCCTCAGGTTGTAGCCTGATAAACTAGGGGGTTGGAGCCTCCTTCTAGTTGCATCTGGAAAACAAAGGAAGTTGGTGCTTCCAATAAATGTAGTTCTTCAAGACATATAAAAAAAAACATTCTGTGGTTTTCTCCCGCTTTGGGTTTCCACATTAAAACACTGGTGCATTGTGTATGTGTATGATTGTTCATTTTTTATTTACTCTGCAAATACTGGATGATAATGCTACATTGATATAACACTTGCATTATATGGTTAAAAAGGATTAGATTGCTCTATTACTGATTCACCCCCCCTCTTAGTAATCCAACATGATCTTCTTTGTAGTGTAGTCCTTCTGAATTCTTGCCTTGGTTGTTCATGATCTTTTATTTTGTGGATCCCTTCATTATGATTGAATCTTCTTTGTTGCTTGAACGTGGTAGGTGTTGTTGAAGATGTATCTCTATTATTCTTCTTTGATTCTTGTTGACCATGATTCCTTCCTTTGAGTACTTTTGCATAACTCTTACTCTTTTCTTCATTTTTCTTTTCTAGCACCTCGGGATGTTTTTCTTCATTCTATATTGTTGACGTGGATGTTTATGTCTTTTCAACGTTCTTGCTAAGCTTGATGATTTTACTTCTCAATGTGACAAATTCTTCTTCAAGCTTCTCAACCTCTTCTTCTTTCTTCATCATTTGAATCTTCATGAATTCTTCTATCCTCTTTGCTTCTTCAAGTTGGATCTTCAATGTAATTATTTATTCTTCAAGTCTTCTCTCTTCTTGACCAAACTCTGCCTCAAGCTGGTTCAAACAATTAGTTCTTTCCTTGAAATGATATGTCAATATCTTCTCTCTCTTTTTTGCTTCTTCCTTCTGTTATGCTATTTTGGCTTCCAAATACTACTTTTGACCTTTAAGATTTTCTTCGATCTTTCTGGCTTCTTCTAGCTGAGCTCTTAAGGTCTTGATGACCAACAAGACTTCTTCAAATATTTGAACACTTTCCTTTTGTTTCATCAATAGTGATATATTTTCATCTCTTTCCTTATTTAGTTTATCTAAAACCTTGATCAATTATGCTTCTATTTCAATTGGCTTTTCTGTCGTATCACTTTCAATTTTCAAATAAGGGCATTCATCTTCAAGATGTGCACGCTTTTCACAATTAAAACAAAAGAACTCACCTCTATTGATTTCGTATACTTCAGACTCTTCTTCTTATGAATCTGTCTAATATGATGACATCTTTCTTCTTGTTTTGTACCTGCATCTCCTTTAGCAAACTCTAACTATGCGATGGGAGAAAAATAGATATTATGTAGCTTATCCTAAAGTTCTTTAGCTGATGAGAATTTGCCTACTTTTCCCTTTGATGAATCACATAGTCCTTCCATGATGAGATCCATTTTTATATTGTTGTTCTTATTTAATAGTCTTTGGTTTCTTTGTAGCATTGTATTATGCAACAACTGAGTTCCAAACGTCATATCCCTCTACCTGTAAAGTTATTTTCATTTGTTTTCTCCAGTAGGGATAGTTCTGACTGTCAAACTATGGTACCCTAATCTTAATGTAATTCATGATCTCCTTCTAGTGGTTAAACTGTTTCTTGAAGGACGTGCTCTGATTCCAATTGCTGGATTATTGATATGGGGTGAATTAGTAATGAGCAATTGTTCCACTTTTAACCAAAATATATATTCTTTATCTTTACCAATAATTTTTAGCAGTATATCATCAATGTATCATTTATGAATGCATCCAATAAATATATCACAAGCATGTAAACATAAGCAACATCACAGCAACATCACATCAAGAACACAATACACTAGTATTTAGGTGGAAGCCCAAATGGGAGAAAACCATATAATAATTTCTTATATATATATATATATCAATAATTCATTCATAGGAAGCATCAACTTCCTAATTATCTAGCTACAACTGGAAGGAGGCTCCAACCCCCTATTTTCAGGGTCAAACCTGAAGGAAGCTACAACTCCCTGATTCTTTGGCTCCAACTAGAAGGAGGATAGAACCCCCTAGGTTCTTTGGCTCCAACTGGAAGGTGTATACAACCACCTAGTTCTCAGGATCCAACATGAAGGAAGCTCCATGATCCATGTGGATATTGGTGGCCACCCACCTATTCCAACTGGCTCCTCTTGTCCGTTTTTAGTTCAACATGTTCTTCTGTACTTCTTTGTAATTGTGGGTTCTACACTTCTGGGGTTGTCTTAATCCCTACACATCTTCCAGGTGGACGCTGTTGGCCTCTCACCTAATCCAACTGGATTATTTTGTAAGTTTTCATGTCAACACATCTTGTTGTACTTCCAGGGCCGTTTTGGACCCTTAAATAGTGTTTTTTTGGCTCGCCACAATCAAACTGTAGGCATAGTCAAATTTTGACAACATAATGTATAGCTCTCTGAAAGACCTTTTCAACAAGCTATCACACGCCTAAAACAAAGGTCGTATGCAAAAGTTACGATCCCGGGAATTTGAAGTACCAACTTACCCATATGGGCCCACATGAATTTTGGTGTTTCACCTATTAGGGTCAGGTTTTTGGATGTCCTGGGTTTTGGAATTCATGAGTAATATCAAAAAGGCCTCTAGAGCCTCGTTGTAATCATTATGCTCAGACAAATGCACGTAACAACCACATCTCTTCTCATACGAGAGTGATATGATCTCTTACAAGAGTGAGAAGCAACTAGTCGAAGGTGTGTAGAGTGATCCGCTCTCTTACGAGAGTGAGCAGGAAGATTGTCAAGGTAAGCTTCGACTATATGCTTAAGATCATGGAATGCGAAGTTCATAGTACGTTGGAAGGTTGCTCCGATGTTTTTAAGGCCGAAAGGCATTTTTTCGGTATGCGAAAGTACCCCAAGGACAAATAAATGTCGTCTTGTGTTGAGCTTCAGGTTTAATTTGAATTTGGTTATACCTTGAAAATTCGTCCATTAAAGAAAACACTTCGCTTCTCGCACACTCGTTGAGAATCTGATCGATGAAAGGTATCGGGAAGTTGTCTTTAGGACATGATTTGTTTAGGTCACGAAAGTCCATGCATACACAAATGGTTCCTTACTTCTTATTCACAGGAGGATACCCATTCAGTCAAGGGAACTGGGTAGATAAATCCAACATTAAGTAGTTTCTCTACCTCTACCTTAATAGTAGGGGCCTTTTGGGGATTGAGAACTCTAAGACTTTTTCGAACAGGTTTATCATTCGGATAAGTTCTAATCTCATGCTCGACAATATGAAGGTCGATTCCTGACATCTCTTCATATGACCAAGCAAAAACATCTCAAAATTCCTTGAAGAGTTCGATGTAGATCAAGATTTCTTCTAGCGAACAATCTGCACCAACATGTATGATTTCAATCTTGCCAGGGGTACTAGAGATATCGATCGTGACGATAGGAGAGATAATTTCCATATTTCCTTCGGCATAAATGTCGCACATATGAAGTGGAACTATGGCGTGACCGACTATCTTACTCAAAGTACATCGAAAGTCATCTTGTTCGATTCTTTCAGGATCTTGGAGAAAATAAGGGCAATGATGCATATCATCCCAAGGTTTGTCGGAACCATTCATGGCTTCGATGATAGCTTCATTTGAGGGAAAAGTCTCATCGAGGCATTCAGGTGAACACGACAATGAAGTGGCCCACACGGGCTTAAGAATAGGATCCTCCTTGTCCATCGGAGAGGTAACAGGATCAAAATCGAGGGAAGAGTCAAGAACAACTTGATACGCAATATCCGTTGCCGATAGTGGCATGTCCATTCCAGCATGTGACTGACCTTTGCAAGATGAAGTCGAGGAAGGTAGGGTCCAAGGATCGTTAAAATAGGAAGTGTGGAAAGGAACGAACTTCTGTGACTAAATGAGCCTATTGGACATGGTGTAAACATGGTGAATAAGTGCCATAAAGTCGAAGGTACCCTTAAGGGATGAATACATTTCGACACTGATATTCTCATTTGTTGTCTAAGAATTGTTGACCATGGGTATCGACGGTCCAACATATGCATTGGAGCTAGCATATGCAAAGGATAACTGGTCGATCGTCACAATCTTCCCATCGAGTGGAAAACAAAGAGTGCGAAAGACAGACGATACAACGACAATCATAGCATAGGTCCAATTGTGTCCTAGTAACAAGTTATAATCAAGAGGTGCATCAACTACCTCAATATCCACCTCTACCGTCTTCCCACCTAACTCGACCGAAAAGGTAGGAAGAATGTCGTGGGGGAGGAAGGAACGACCGTCAAAAGCAGTCAACATGGTCGACGATTGAGAGAGAGTTGGAGAGACGAGAGCTTTCCAACAGATCAGGGACATCACACACATAGAAATGCCTTCATCAACAACCACACATATGATGGTATACTTTGAGTACCCCACGTGGATTTGGAAAGCCACATGGTAAGGAAAGCGATGCTTCACATCTGTGATGTCAAACTTGATAACTTTCAATCCACTGGAGTCTAGAGCTCCTAATGCAAATAGCAAGGCATTCCTCTGTGAAGGACACATCTGGAGTACCTCCAGAGTCGACATCGCACAAGGGGTTTGACCCAGGTCCTCAACAATAGAGTAATTTTGGGCAGCTCTATCATTTGGATTTTGAGTAGAGCTCTTGAGTACTCCTTTTGGAATACAAGGTGGTGGCTCTGGTTTTTCAATCTGTAAAGTCATCTCCAGAGGAGTAGGAGGAGATTCTAGACCAGGCATAGCCTGTGAAGAGCTATAATTGCGAGATCGGGTGGCTATATGAACCTTAGCATCGACCATATTGATACACAAACGATCACCATCATGCGACGATGAGAATTGACTCCCACCGGCCATATTTCCGGCATTTGAGGAGCTCGAGGCCATGTGTTGGTTATGTGGGAAAGGATTCGTCAACACGACGAGCGATAGAGATAATCACATCTCAACTTCCACAAGTTTGGGGCATAAATGAGTAAGGTGATCATCTGTACAAATATTACATGGAAATTTCACCTTACACCTTTCTTTCTTGCCCTCTCTAGCATTATTATTCGTCTTCTCATTATTACCATTGTCCTTGGGTTTATTATTATTTTTCCCACCCTTACAATTATTATTATGTCCTTTCTTCTCATTCCTGCTAGTTGTTGGTTACCATGTGGGTCAGTTAACGATTGCACGAAATGTACATCCACTGACTCAGTGAGATTGGAAGACACATACGAAGCTGACCCTCCTACATAATGGTTTAAAGAAAATTCTTTCAAATGGAATGTCATCGAGTCTGTAGACTTTACATTGGTGGAGCCTACAATGCCATTGACATGAGGTCTGAGATTTGGTCTAGGGTCATATGTTGACCGCAGTGCATCCGAAATAATGTGGTATAACATCCCAGACTGAACGTATATAATATCTAACTATTGGGCTTTGCAGATCGCTTCTTCCTCAGTGGTAACCCCAGATATAACAACATCCTTCGAGATAGGAGGCTACAAAGACTTCAGGAACCATTCTAAAAGAAAGGTCCGGAGGGATGGAGGTCTTAATCAACCTCTTCTATCTGCGCCACTCCTGGATATGATCCAAGATATGAGTGGTTGTGTCTTCGCGTAAAGTCGCTAGGTCAACATCGTAATGAACCGACAAGTGGAAGTGGTTAAGGAAGAATAACACCATCTGACAAAAGGTCCCATATGCCCCCCCTAAGTAGCTCAATATACCATTTCACAACCACCCAAATGACGATGTGTTGAAATAATCTTAACCGAATGGAATCGTCATTAAGGGAATTTGAGGAGCACCATAGGTGAAAGGTAGTAACGTGATCACCAGGATCCTCACCATTCTTACCTTTGAGGTTTGGAATGTCCGAAGGAAGTTTGGTGGGGACGGGGGGCCATGTAGGATCATGACACACATGGTCATTCATCAACTTAGACAAGTCTGGCAGATTAAGCATGGCCAGAAAAGGGAGACGGGGTTGCGGCATCTGGCCCCAAGCTCTCTGGAAAGATTGTGTTTGAGGAACTGCAACCCATCTAGGGTTCTGGTAAGCACCATGGCCCCGTCCGGTATTTTAAGACCCTCCTCCAAGCTGATTCATAAGAGGTTGGTTGGGCATCATTCCAGTAGGAATGTTCTGATGGGGGATATAAAAATTTCCCCCAGCCGGAGAGGCTCTGGGTTGGGGGTTGCCCAAGGCGTGAAACTGACCTCCTCTGGGGGTGAATTCGGAGGATAAAGGTGGATTCTTAGTGCCGAACCTATTGGTCGAAATCGACATTAAGGAGGTGAGGGTATAGGATTAAACTTGAGCATAAGCTTGTCCGCTAGGTTGGTTGCACCACCCATAAGTAAGAGGGTTAGACCCAGGGTTAAAACAAGGAATGCCTCCCATATTGGGAGTCATTTGAGGCATCTAAGAACCACCAAATGAGAATGGAGTATAAGGAGGTGTAGTGCCCCCAAGTCCAATGCTATCATTAGGGCCAACAACTAGAATGGAGTTTGAAAACTGTGAAGTAAAATTCGACATACCATAGGAAAAAGG
>JZKD02S1913745.1:52901-73516 GCA_000966675.3 Picea glauca
ATATGAGTGGTTGTGTCTTCGCGTAAAGTCGCTAGGTCAACATCGTAATGAACCGACAAGTGGAAGTGGTTAAGGAAGAATAACACCATCTGACAAAAGGTCCCATATGCCCCCCTAAGTAGCTCAATATACCATTTCAAAACCACCCAAATGACGACATGTTGAAATAATCTTAACCGAATGGAATCGTCATTAAGGGAATTCGAGGAGCACCATAGGTGAAAGGTAGTAACGTGATCACCAGGATCCTCACCATTCTTACCTTTGAAGTTTGGAATGTCCGAAGGTAGTTTGGTGGGGACGGGGGGCCATGTAGGATCATGACACACATGGTCGTTCATCAACTTAGACAAGTCTGGCAGATTAAGAATGGCCAGAAAAGGGAGACGGGGTTGCGGCATCTGGCCCCAAGCTCTCTGGAAAGATTGTGTTTGAGGAACTGCAACCCATCTAGGGTTCTGGTAAGCACCATGGCCCTGTCCGGTATTTTAAGACCCTCCTCCAAGCTGATTCATAAGAGGTTGGTTGGGCATCATTCCAGTAGGAATGTTCTGATGGGGGATATAAAAATTTCCCCCAGCCGGAGAGGCTCTTGGTTGGGGGTTGCCCAAGGCGTGAAACTGACCTCCTCTGGGGGTGAATTCGAAGGATAAAGGTGGATTCTTCATGCCGAACCTATTGGTCGGAATCGACTTTAAGGAGGTGAGGGTATAGGATGAAACTTGAGCATGAGCTTGTCCGCTAGGTTGGTTGCACCACCCAGAAGTAAGAGGGTTAGACCCAGGGTTAAAACAAGGAATGCCTCCCATATTGGGAGTCATTTGAGGCATCTAAGAACCACCAAACGAGAATGGAGTATAAGGAGGTGTAGTGCCCCCAAGTCCAATGCTATCATTAGGGCCAACAACTAGAATGGAGTTTCAAAACTGTGAAGTAAAATTCGACATACCATAGGAAAAAGGACTAGAGGACATAGGGATGGACTGAACATCATAGCTTGGTGAGTGACCAAAAGACCCAAATAGGTTCGAGGCAAGAGATTGAGCATTCACTATAGGAAGGGAAATAGTAATGATAGGTGTCTCCGGCACTAGAACCATTGTGGTTGCAGTAGTCGAAGGGGTTCCATTAACTATAATAGGTTTGGGAGTCGAAGGGCTCCCAGTGTTCTAAAGACTGTGTTCAGTACTCATCCTTGTAGAATCACAAGTTTGAACAATGGAGGTGTGTGTACCACGTCTAATAACTCTACTCCTTTTAGAAGGAAAAGACTCGAAATCTGGTGGTAACTGTAACAAGCAACGGGACCAACGGGGACACTGGTTTGACTCCACGATGACTCAAGACTCAAGATACAAAAAATAAATCCTAGGGACAACTAGTAATTAAAAAGCACACCAAAATTCAAACGACCAATATGCACACACACGGGGTAAAGTGGCTGAAAGGGACCTCCCTCCCTAAAGAAGGTATGTCTCACCCAAGAGGGCCCTGAGACTCCCCGCTAAAGATCCARGGTAACAAAATCARTTATAATGGCCCTCGTGGGCTTAAYAACCAGTCGATCAGAKCCCCYCAGAGWGGTAATAATCCACTGGAGTCTAGAGCTCCTAATGCAAATAGCAAGGCATTCCTCTGTGAAGGACACATCTGGAGTACCTCCARAGCCGACATCGCACAAGGGGTTTGACCCAGGTCCTCAACAATAGAGTAATTTTGGGCAACTCTATCGTTTGGATTGTGAKTAGAGCKCTTGAGTACTCCTTTCGGAATACAAGGTGGTGGCTCTRGTTTTTCAATCTGTAAAGTCATYTCCAGAGGAGTAGGAGGAKATTCTAGACCAGGCATAGCCTGTGAAGAGCTATAATTGCGAGATCGGGTGGCTATATGAACCTTAGCATCGACCATATTGATACACAAACGATAACCGTCATGCGACGACGAGATTTGACTCCGATCGACCTTATTTACTGCATTTGAGGAGCTCGAGGCCATGTGTTGGTTATGTGGGAAAGGATTCGTCAACACGACGAGCGGTAGAGATAATAGCATCTCAACTTCCACAAGTTTGGGGCATAAATGAGTAAGGTGATTGTCTGTACAAATATTACATGGAAATTTCACCTTACGCCTTTCTTTCTTGCCCTCTCTAGCACTATTATTGGTCTTCTCATTATTACCATTGTCCTTGGGTTTATTATTATTTTTCCCACCCTTACAATTATTATTACGTCCTTTCTTCTCATTCCTGCTAGTTGTTGGTTACCATGTGGGTCGGTTAACGATTGAACGAAATGTACATCCGCCAACTCAGTGGGATTGGAAGACACAGACGAAGATGGCCCTCCTGCAGAATGGTTTAAAGACAATTCTTTCAAATGGAATGTCACCGAGTCTGTAGACTTTACATTGGTGGAGCCTACAATTCCATCGACAGGAGGTCTGAGCTTTTGTCTAGGGTCATATGTTGACCGCAGTGCATCCAAAATAATGTGGTATAACATCCGAGACTGAATGTATATAATATATAACTATTGGGCTTTGCAGATCACTTCTTCCTCAGTGGTAACCCCAGATATAGCAACATCCTTCGAGATAGGAGGCTACAAAGACTTCAGGAACCATTCTAAAAGAAAGTTCTGGAGGGATGGAGGTCTTAATAAACCTCTTCTATNCTTAATAACCAGTCGATCAGAGCCCCTCAGAGAGGTAATAATCCACTGGAGTCTAGAGCTCCTAATGCAAATAGCAAGGCATTCCTCTGTGAAGGACACATCTGGAGTACCTCCAAAGCCGACATCGCACAAGGGGTTTGACCCAGGTCCTCAACAATAGAGTAATTTTGGGCAACTCTATCGTTTGGATTGTGATTAGAGCTCTTGAGTACTCCTTTCGGAATACAAGGTGGTGGCTCTGGTTTTTCAATCTGTAAAGTCATTTCCAGAGGAGTAGGAGGATATTCTAGACCAGGCATAGCCTGTGAAGAGCTATAATTGCGAGATCGGGTGGCTATATGAACCTTAGCATCGACCATATTGATACACAAACGATAACCGTCATGCGACGACGAGATTTGACTCCKAYCGACCKTATTTACTGCATTTGAGGAGCTCGAGGCCATGTGTTGGTTATGTGGGAAAGGATTCGTCAACACGACGAGCGGTAGAGATAATAGCATCTCAACTTCCACAAGTTTKGGGCATAAATGAGTAAGGTGATCGTCTGTACAAATATTACATGGAAATTTCACCTTACGCCTTTCTTTCTTGCCCTCTCTAGCATTATTATTCGTCTTCTCATTATTACCATTGTCCTTGGGTTTATTATTATTTTTCCCACCCTTACAATTGTTATTACGTCCTTTATTCTCATTCCTGCTAGTTGTTGGTTACCATGTGGGTCGGTTAACGATTGAACGAAATGTACATCCGCCAACTCAGTGGGATTGGAAGACACAGACGAAGCTGGCCCTCCTGCAGAATGGTTTAAAGACAATTCTTTCAAATGGAATGTCACCGAGTCTGTAGACTTTACATTGGTGGAGCCTACAATTCCATCGACATGAGGTCTGAGATTTGGTCTAGGGTCATATGTTGACCGCAGTGCATCCGAAATAATGTGGTATAACATCCGAGACTGAATGTATATAATATATAACTATTGGGCTTTGCAGATCGCTTCTTCCTCAGTGGTAACCCCGGATATAGCAACATCCTTCGAGATAGGAGGCTACAAAGACTTCAGGAACCATTCTAAAAGAAACGTCCGGAGGGATGGAGGTATTAATCAACCTCTTCTATCTACGCCACTCCTGGATATGATCCGAGATATGAGTGGTTGTGTCTTCGCGTAAAGTCGCTAGGTCAACATCGTAATGAACCGACAAGTGGAAGTGGTTAAGGAAGAATAACACCATCTGACAAAAGGTCCCATATGCCCCCCCTAAGTAGCTCAATATACCATTTCAMAACCACCCAAATGACGAYRTGTTGAAATAATCTTAACCGAATGGAATCGTCATTAAGGGAATTYGAGGAGCACCATAGGTGAAAGGTAGTAACGTGATCACCAGGATCCTCACCATTCTTACCTTTGARGTTTGGAATGTCCGAAGGWAGTTTGGTGGGGACGGGGGGCCATGTAGGATCATGACACACATGGTCRTTCATCAACTTAGACAAGTCTGGCAGATTAAGMATGGCCAGAAAAGGGAGACGGGGTTGCGGCATCTGGCCCCAAGCTCTCTGGAAAGATTGTGTTTGAGGAACTGCAACCCATCTAGGGTTCTGGTAAGCACCATGGCCCTGTCCGGTATTTTAAGACCCTCCTCCAAGCTGATTCATAAGAGGTTGGTTGGGCATCATTCCAGTAGGAATGTTCTGATGGGGGATATAAAAATTTCCCCCAGCCGGAGTGGCTTTGGGTTGGGGGTTGCCCAAGGCGTGAAACTGACCTCCTCTAGGGGTGAATTCGGAGCATAGTGGTGGATTCTTCATGCCGAACCTATTGGTCGGAATCGACACTAAGGAGGTGAGGGTATAGGATGAAACTTGAGCATAAGCTTGTCCGCTAGGTTGGTTGCACCACCCATAAGTAAGAGGGTTAGACCCAGGGTTAAAACAAGGAATGCCTCCCATATAAGGAGTCATTTGAGGCATCTGAGAACCACCAAACGAGAATGGAGTATAAGGAGGTGTAGTGCCCCCAAGTCCAATGCTATCATTAGGGCCAACAACTAGAATGGAGTTTGAAAACTGTGAAGTAAAATTCAACATACCATAGGAAAAAGGACTAGAGGCCATAGGGATGGACTGAACATCATAGCTCAGTGAGTGACCAAAAGACCCAAATAGGTTCGAGGCAAGAGATTGAGCATTCACTATAGGAAGGGCAATAGTAATGATAGGTGTCTCCGGCACTAGAACCATTGTGGTTGCAGGAGTCGAAGGGGTGCCATTAACTATAATAGGTTTGGGAGTCGAAGGGCTCCCAGTGTTCTAAAGACTTGGTTCAGTACTCATCCTTGTAGAATCACAAGTCTGAACAATGGAGGTGTGTGTACCACGTCTAATAACTCTACTCCTTTTAGAAGGAAAAGACTCGAAATCTGGTGGTAACTGTAACAAGCGACGGGACCAACGGGGACACTGGTTCGACTCCATGATGACTCAAGACTCAAGATACAAAAAATAAATCCTAGGGACAACTAGTAATTAAAGAGCACACCAAAATTCAAACGACCAATATGCACACACACGGGGTAAAGTGGCTGAAAGGGACCTCCCTCCCTAAAGAAGGTATGTCTCACCCAAGAGGGCCCTGAGACTCCCCGCTAAAGATCCAAGGTAACAAAATCAATTATAATGGCCCTCGTGGGCTTAACAACCAGTCGATCAGATCCCCCCAGAGTGGTAATAATCCACTGGAGTCTAGAGCTCCTAATGCAAATAGCAAGGCATTCCTCTGTGAAGGACACATCTGGAGTACCTCCAGAGCCGACATCGCACAAGGGGTTTGACCCAGGTCCTCAACAATAGAGTAATTTTGGGCAACTCTATCATTTGGATTGTGAGTAGAGCTCTTGAGTACTCCTTTCAGAATACAAGGTGGTGGCTCTGTTTTTTCAATCTGTAAAGTCATCTCCAGAGGAGTAGGAGGAGATTCTAGACCAGGCATAGCCTGTGAAGAGCTATAATTGTGAGATCGGGTGGCTATATGAACCTTAGCATCGACCATATTGATACACAAACGATCACCGTCATGCGACGACGAGATTTGACTCCTACCGACCGTATTTACTGCATTTGAGGAGCTCGAGGCCATGTGTTGGTTATGTGGGAAAGGATTCGTCAACACGACGAGAAATAGAGATAATAGCATCTCAACTTCCACAAGTTTGGGGCATAAATGAGTAAGGTGATTGTCTGTACAAATATTACATGGAAATTTCACCTTACGCCTTTCTTTCTTGCCCTCTCTAGCACTATTATTGGTCTTCTCATTATTACCATTGTCCTTGGGTTTATTATTATTTTTCCCACCCTTACAATTATTATTACGTCCTTTCTTCTCATTCCTGCTAGTTGTTGGTTACCATGTGGGTCGGTTAACAATTGCACGAAATGTACATCCGCCGACTCAGTGGGATTGGAAGACATAGACGAAGCTGGCCCTCCTGCAGAATGGTTTAAAGACAATTCTTTCAAATGGAATGTCACCGAGTCTGTAGACTTTACATTGGTGGAGCCTACAATTACATCGACATGAGGTCTGAGCTTTTGTCTAGGGTCATATGTTGACCGCAGTGCATCCGAAATAATGTGGTATAACATCCCAGACTGAATGTATATAATATCTAACTATTGGGCTTTGCAGATCGCTTCTTCCTCAGTGGTAACCCCGGATATAGAAACATCCTTCGAGATAGGAGGCTACAAAGACTTCAGGAACCATTCTAAAAGAAAGGTCCGGAGGGATGGAGGTCTTAATCAATCTCTTCTATCTGCACCACTCCTGGATATGATCCGAGATATGAGTGGTTGTGTCTTCGCGTAAAGTCGCTAGGTCGACATCGTAATGAACCGACAATTGGAAGTGGTTAAGGAAGAATAACACCATCTAACTAAAAGTCCCATATGCCCCCCTAAGTATCTCAATATACCATTTCGCAACCACCCAAATGACGACGTGTTGAAATAATCTTAACCGAATGGAATCGTCATTAAGGGAATTCGAGGAGCACCATAGGTGAAAGGTAGTAACGTGATCACCAGGATCCTCACCATTCTTACCTTTGAAGTTTGNGCATTATTATTCGTCTTCTCATTATTACCATTGTCCTTGGGTTTATTATTATTTTTCCCACCCTTACAATTATTATTACGTCCTTTCTTCTCATTCCTGCTAGTTGTTGGTTACCCTGTGGGTCGGTTAACGATTGCACGAAATGTACATCCGCCGACTCAGTGGTATTGGAAGACACAAACGAAGCTGACCTTCCTGCAGAATGGTTTAAAGACAATTCTTTCAAATGGAATGTCACCGAGTCTGTAGACTTTACATTGGTGGAGCCTACAATTCCATCGACATGCGGTCTGAGCTTTTGTCTAGGGTCATATGTTGACCGCAGTGCATCCGAAATAATGTGGTATAACATCCCAAACTGAATGTATATAATATATAACTATTGGGCTTTGCAGATCGCTTCTTCCTCAGTGGTAACCCCAGATATAGCAACATCCTTCGAGATAGGAGGCTACAAAGACTTCAGGAACCATTCTAAAAGAAAGGTCCATAGGGATGGAGGTCTTAATCAACCTCTTCTATCTGCGCCACTCCTGGATATGATCCGAGATATGAGTTGTTGTGTCTTCGCGTAAAGTCGCTAGGTCAACATCGTAATGAACCGACAAGTGGAAGTGGTTAAGGAAGAATAACACCATCTGACTAAAGGTCCCATATGCCCCCCTAAGTAGCTCAATATACCATTTCGCAACCACCCAAATGAGGACGTGTTGAAATAATCTTAACCGAATGGAATCGTCATTAAGGGAATTCGAGGAGCACCATAGGTGAAAGGTACTAACGTGATCACCAGTATCCTCACCATTCTTACCTTTGAAGTTTGGAATGTCTGAAGGAAGTTTGGTGGGGACGGGGGGCCATGTAGGATCATGACACACATGGTCATTCATCAACTTAGAAAAGTTTGGCAGATTAAGCATGGCCGGAAAAGGGAGACGGGGTTGCGGCATCTGGCCCCAAGCTCTCTGGAAAGATTGTGTTTGAGGAACTGCAACCCATCTAGGGTTCTGGTAAGCACCATGGCCCTGTCCGGTATTTTAAGACCCTCCTCCAAGCTGATTCATAAGAGGTTGGTTGGGCATCATTCCAGTAGGAATGTTCTGATGGGGGATATAAAAATTCCCCCCAGCCGAAGTAGCTCTGGGTTGGGGGTTGCCCAAGGCGTGAAACTGACCTCCTCTAGGGATGAATTTAGAGGATAAAGGTGGATTCTTCATGCCGAACCTATTGGTCAGAATCGACACTAAGGAGGTTAGGGTATAGGATGAAACTTGAGCATAAGCTTGTTCGCTAGGTTGGTTGCACCACCCAGAAGTAAGAGGGTTAGACCCAGGGTTAAAACAAGGAATGCCTCCCATATCGGGAGTCATTTGAGGCATCTAAGAACCACCAAACGAGAATGGAGTATAAGGAGGTGTAGTGCCCCCAATTCCAATGCTATCATTAGGGCCAACAACTAGAATGGAGTTTCAAAACTGTGAAGTAAAATTCGACATACCATAGGAAAAAGGACTAGAGGCCATAGGGATGGACTGAACATCATAGCTTGGTGAGTGACCAAAATACCCAAATAGGTTCGAGGCAAGAGATTGAGCATTCACTATAGGAAGGGCAATAGTAATGATAGGTGTCTCCGACACTAGAACCATTGTGGTTGCAGGAGTCGAAGGGGTGCCATTAACTATAATAGGTTTGGGAGTCGAAGGGCTCCCAGTGTTCTGAAGACTTGGTTCAGTACTCATCCTTGTAGAATCACAAGTTTGAACAATGGAGGTGTGTGTACCACGTCTAATAACTCTACTCCTTTTAGAAGGAAAAGACTCGAAATCTGGTGGTAACTGTAACAAGCAACGGGACCAACGTGGACACTGGTTCGACTCCACGATGACTCAAGACTCAAGATACAAAAAATAAATCCTAGGGACAACTAGTAATTAAAGAGCACACTAAAATTCAAACGACCAATATGCACACACACGGGGTAAAGTGGCTGAAAGGGACCTCCCTCCCTAAAGAAGGTATGTCTCACCCAAGAGGGCCCTGAGACTCCCCGCTAAAGATCCAAGGTAACAAAATCAGTTATAATGGCCCTCGTGCGCTTAACAACCAGTCGATCAAATTCCTCCAGAGAGATAATAATCCACTGGAGTGTAGAGCTCCTAATGCAAATAGCAAGGCATTCCTCTGTGAAGGACACATCTGGAGTACCTCCAGAGCCGACATCGCACAAGGGGTTTGACCCAAGTCCTCAACAATAAAGTAATTTTGGGAAACTCTATCATTTGGATTGTGAGTAGAGCTCTTGAGTACTCATTTCGGAATACAAGGTGGTGGCTTTGGATGTTCAAACTATAAAGTCATCACTAGAGGAGTAGGAGGAGATTCTAGACCAGGCATAGCCTGTGAAGAGCTATAATCGCGAGATCGGGTGGCTATATGAACCTTAGCATCGACCATATTTATACACAAACGATAACCGTCATGCGACGACGAGATTTGACTCCTACCGACCGTATTTACTGCATTTGAGGAGCTCGAGGCCATGTGTTGGTTATGTGGGAAAGGATTCGTCAACACGACGAGCGGTAGAGATAATAGCATCTCAACTTCCACAAGTTTTGGGCATAAATGAGTAAGGTGATCGTCTGTACAAATATTACATGGAAATTTCACCTTACGCCTTTCTTTCTTGCCCTCTCTAGCATTATTATTCGTCTTCTCATTATTACCATTGTCCTTGGGTTTATTATTATTTTTCCCACCCTTACAATTATTATTACGTCCTTTCTTCTCATTCCTGCTAGTTGTTGGTTACCCTGTGGGTCGGTTAACGATTGCACGAAATGTACATCCGCCGACTCAGTGGTATTGGAAGACACAAACGAAGCTGACCTTCCTGCAGAATGGTTTAAAGACAATTCTTTCAAATGGAATGTCACCGAGTCTGTAGACTTTACATTGGTGGAGCCTACAATTCCATCGACATGCGGTCTGAGCTTTTGTCTAGGGTCATATGTTGACCGCAGTGCATCCGAAATAATGTGGTATAACATCCCAAACTGAATGTATATAATATATAACTATTGGGCTTTGCAGATCGCTTCTTCCTCAGTGGTAACCCCAGATATAGCAACATCCTTCGAGATAGGAGGCTACAAAGACTTCAGGAACCATTCTAAAAGAAAGGTCCATAGGGATGGAGGTCTTAATCAACCTCTTCTATCTGCGCCACTCCTGGATATGATCCGAGATATGAGTTGTTGTGTCTTCGCGTAAAGTCGCTAGGTCAACATCGTAATGAACCGACAAGTGGAAGTGGTTAAGGAAGAATAACACCATCTGACTAAAGGTCCCATATGCCCCCCTAAGTAGCTCAATATACCATTTCGCAACCACCCAAATGAGGACGTGTTGAAATAATCTTAACCGAATGGAATCGTCATTAAGGGAATTCGAGGAGCACCATAGGTGAAAGGTACTAACGTGATCACCAGTATCCTCACCATTCTTACCTTTGAAGTTTGGAATGTCTGAAGGAAGTTTGGTGGGGACGGGGGGCCATGTAGGATCATGACACACATGGTCATTCATCAACTTAGAAAAGTTTGGCAGATTAAGCATGGCCGGAAAAGGGAGACGGGGTTGCGGCATCTGGCCCCAAGCTCTCTGGAAAGATTGTGTTTGAGGAACTGCAACCCATCTAGGGTTCTGGTAAGCACCATGGCCCTGTCCGGTATTTTAAGACCCTCCTCCAAGCTGATTCATAAGAGGTTGGTTGGGCATCATTCCAGTAGGAATGTTCTGATGGGGGATATAAAAATTCCCCCCAGCCGAAGTAGCTCTGGGTTGGGGGTTGCCCAAGGCGTGAAACTGACCTCCTCTAGGGATGAATTTAGAGGATAAAGGTGGATTCTTCATGCCGAACCTATTGGTCAGAATCGACACTAAGGAGGTTAGGGTATAGGATGAAACTTGAGCATAAGCTTGTTCGCTAGGTTGGTTGCACCACCCAGAAGTAAGAGGGTTAGACCCAGGGTTAAAACAAGGAATGCCTCCCATATCGGGAGTCATTTGAGGCATCTAAGAACCACCAAACGAGAATGGAGTATAAGGAGGTGTAGTGCCCCCAATTCCAATGCTATCATTAGGGCCAACAACTAGAATGGAGTTTCAAAACTGTGAAGTAAAATTCGACATACCATAGGAAAAAGGACTAGAGGCCATAGGGATGGACTGAACATCATAGCTTGGTGAGTGACCAAAATACCCAAATAGGTTCGAGGCAAGAGATTGAGCATTCACTATAGGAAGGGCAATAGTAATGATAGGTGTCTCCGACACTAGAACCATTGTGGTTGCAGGAGTCGAAGGGGTGCCATTAACTATAATAGGTTTGGGAGTCGAAGGGCTCCCAGTGTTCTGAAGACTTGGTTCAGTACTCATCCTTGTAGAATCACAAGTTTGAACAATGGAGGTGTGTGTACCACGTCTAATAACTCTACTCCTTTTAGAAGGAAAAGACTCGAAATCTGGTGGTAACTGTAANCCATTTCACAACCACCCAAATGACGACATGTTGAAATAATCTTAACCGAATGGAATCGTCATTAAGGGAATTCGAGGAGCACCATAGGTGAAAGGTAGTAATGTGATCACCAGGATCCTCACCATTCTTACCTTTGAAGTTTGGAATGTTCGAAGGAAGTTTGGTGGGGATGGGGGGCCATGTAGGATCATGACACACATGGTCATTCATCAACTTAGACAAGTCTGGCAGATTAAGCATGGCCAGAAAAGGGAGACGGGGTTTTGGCATCTGGCCCCAAGCTCTTTGGAAAGATTGTGTTTGAGGAATTGCAACCCATCTAGTGTTCTGGTAAGCACCATGGCCCTTTCTAGTATTTTAAGACCCTCCTCCAAGCTGATTCATAAGAGGTTGGTTGGGCATCATTCCAGTAGGAATGTTCTGATGGGGGATATAAAAATTTCCCCCAGCCGGAGTGGCTCTGGGTTGGGGGTTGCCCAAAGCGTGAAACTGACCTCCTCTGGGGGTGAATTCAGAGGATAGAGGTGGATTCTTCATGCCGAACCTATTGGTCGGAATCGACATTAAGGAGGTGAGGGTATAGGATGAAACTTGAGCATAAGCTTTTCCGCTAGGTTGGTTGCACCACCTAGAAGTAAGAGGGTTAGACCCAGGGTTAAAACAAGGAATGCCTCCCATATCGGGAGTCATTTGAGGCATCTAAGAACCACCAAACGAGAATGGAGTATAAGGAGGTGTAGTGTCCCCAAGTCCAATGCTATCATTAGGGCCAACAACTAGAATGGAGTTTGAAAACTGTGAAGTAAAATTCGACATACCATAGGAAAAAGGACTAGAGGCCATAGGGATGCACTGAACATCATAGCTCGGTGAGTGACCAAAAGACCCAAATAGGTTCGATGCAAGAGATTGAGCATTCACTATAGGAAGGGCAATAGTAATGATAGGTGTCTCTGGCACTAGAACCATTGTGGTTGCAGGAGTCGAAGGGGTGCCATTAACTATAATAGGTTTGGGAGTCGAAGGGATCCCAGTGTTCTGAAGACTTGGTTCACTACTCATCCTTGTAGAATCACAAGTCTGAACAATGGAGGTGTGTGTACCACGTCTAATAACTCTACGCCTTTTAGAAGGAAAAGACTCGAAATCTGGTGGTAACTGTAACAAGCGACGGGACCAGCGGGGACACTGGTTCGACTCCACGACGAATTAAGACTCAAGATACAAAAAATAAATCCTAGGGACAACTAGTAATCAAAGAGCACACCAAAATTCAAACGACCAATATGCACACACACGGGGTAAAGTGGCTGAAAGGGACCTCCCTCCCTAAAGAAGGTATGTCTCACCCAAGAGGGCCCTGAGACTCCCCACTAAAGATCCAAGGTAACAAAATCAGTTATAATGGACCTCGTGGGCTTAACAACCAGTCGATCAGATCCCCCCAGAAAGGTAATCTTCCATAAAGGCTGTGTGTTTTTTGAACCTTATCTGGCCCAGGGTACCTGTAAAATAACCCTTGCAAGTAACCTATGTGGCACCTAAGTCAAGCAACTAAGCAACCAATGTATAATCGACACACAAGCGAGCAGATGTAAGTCAGGTCCACCATATGGGCAGGGTAGCAAAGCCCGAAACCTTGAAAGCATCGCCTCTCATGGAGGTGAGGGCACTAGCAAGATCCCCAGATACGAATAGATCCCTAGAAATATCTCTAACGCTAAGAAGGTATCGGGGGGATATCCATTCAACTAACCTCGCACAACCTCATGATTAACTCTGGTGTAATAGGAGCCTCTTGATATTACTGTAATGTCTCCCACCTCTTGCTAAAGAGGTATTGAGAAGACTCAGTGGCCTAGGCATCCCCACTAGGCCACAGTCTCATACTAAGGGGAAGGGTCAACCAAGCTAAAGTTATATTATTAAGTTGACTTGATGAAAAGGTGAAAAAGAGTTAAAAGATAACTCAATGGAGGAATAGAAGCGTTGGAGGTTTAGTTAGGAGTTAACCCTAGGGGTTAACCTAACTCAACAAAGAAACAAAAGAAAAGTATAAAGGGAAGGCTAGGGCACACCTATTATTCATTATGGATTTTGGTATTTTGCTTGTTGATGATCTTGAGCATACAGTTTTGAGGGTTTTGATATTGCAAACCCTAGTGAGCAGCTTAGTGGTGAAATATTCCACTCACCTAGCTCCAAGATTGGTATTGGGGATGAAATACTCCACCCACACCATTCTACAACTATCATCTATTTAGAAGGGCTAGCAGGGCCGTACCATTTGGATCAACATGGCCATACCAGCTAGGGTTTTCTTGCAGGGGCGCACCAGTTGTTGAGGAAGAGTTTGATCTAGCCAAGGGAAGAAGCTTGAGAGTTTTCCAGCATTAGGGTTTTGCTTGCAAATCCTTTCTCATCAGTTTGAGGGCTTCTTGAAGGAGTTATCATGTCCCCATCATTTACTCCAGGTTGGGAATATTTTAGGAGGAAGGGTACGACTTGGAGATTCAATAATTCTCAGATCTAGAAGGCTATAGGCTAGATCTAATCTTGAGACTTCTCTCAAGTGCTTGTGGATGCCCAATCTATCATCCAAGAGAGTTTCAGACGATTCAAAGACCCCATTTAGCTAGGTCGTACTATTGGCCATATTCAGGGTTTTAGGAGGATCGTACCATCCTAGGGTTTATGCAGATTGAGGAGGAAGCTTCAGTGTTTGAGCTTCATACTTCAGGAGGAGGCTTCCCTTGCCTTGATCTATCATTGGGGAGAGTTTGGTAACATCATGAGGTCCATATCTTCAGGAGGGTCGAACCCTTGGTGTACTTTGTCTTCAGCGGGTCGTAATAACAGTCATTAGGGCCGTACCAGTTGCTTGAGGGGAGGCCGAAACCCTGGTCTTGCAAGTGAGCGTTCATATTCTATTGGCAGCCTTTGGGAGGCTTGATTTGTATCTTTGGGAGCATTTTGTATACAACTCTAGTATTGCCTTGAAGCCATCTATTTAGATCTTCTTCTCTATTGTATCAGGTGCTTGCTTTCTTATAATAAAGTTCAGTTATTTTCTTGTGGTTCCTATCTTGTGTAGTGTTGATGATATTCATATGATGGCAATGATATTTATGTAAATCCATGGTTAAATAACTGAATAAACCCTAAGGCTGAAATATTCATGGTCAACCCGCATATGCAACAAATAAGAATCAAATCAGTGGTTAGTTAGTGATTCCAAGCGAAAAATTGGCTTGGGATCATTACAGTGGCATCAGAGCTTTGATCCTCCAAACCTGTGGGGATCAGTGCATGCAGAGGTATAGTGGGATCTTTATGGGTAGAAGGAAGAAACAAACCAGTGAAATAGAAGCTAAAATGGAGGGTTCAGAAGATGATCGAGAGCCACAAGGCTAGGCCTACTTAGCAACCGAATTCCATAAGACCCTAAATCTTACAGAGAGCAACTTGGTCCATCACTTGCAGGAAATCCAGGAGACAAACCGGAGGGAACAGGCCGAGATCACTGAGACCTTAAATAAGGTAGATGGGAATCTGAGGAATATTGTTAAGAACCAAACGATGATAACCCAACTATTGATGAAGATGACTCATCAGGGGAAAGACCCTAAGTCATATGGAAACAAGGTGGCTAGTGGATCTGGTGGATATGGTGGATATGGGGGATCTGGTGGATCCCATGGTGAAATTAGATACAATTCGGAGAAAGATCCCAGCTCTGAGGGAAGCCATGGAGGAGGCACGTCATATGGAAAAATGGGTAGTAGTGCTAACCCTAGACCATACTTGCCCACATTCATAGATGAACAGGTGCAACAGGAGCAGGTGGATGACTTTGTGGAGTAGATGGCACAATGTACTGAGGAGTACTACGACCTTGACATGATCATTCAGAGGCAGATGTCCCTGGATCAATATTTCCAACTCAAGTTTAGAAATAAGCCCAGGATGAACCACAAGAACAATTTTGAGTTTGAACGAAGAGCAGGGAAGATAGAGATCCCATACTTTGATGGTACAACCAAGATGACAGAACAAGCATGGGTGCAAAAGTTGGATACCTATCTACAGCTTTATCCCATGAGGGAGATTGAAGTCATCAAATTTGCCACCATGTACTTAGATGGCAAACCTCATGATTGGTGGTACCATGGAGTCACCACACTAGGGCACAATCATATAATGTCCTACACAGAATTTACCCAGAGGCTCATTGATAGATTTGATCAGGGAGATTTAGAGCTGCACTTTAGGGAGCTCACACAACTGAAACAAACAGGTATGACTGAGGCATTCATTGAAGAATTTCAGAGGTTGATCGTGATGGTGCAAGATATATCACCAACCAGACTCACGATGCTCTTCACTGAAGGGCTGATGGAGCCCTTGAAGGGTTGGGTAAAGGATTTTAAGCCTACCAACCTACAGAATGCTATCTGGAGGACGAGGGACCTAGGACTAACTGCTAGGCCAAATTTTATACCTAGACCACCTCTTGATGCTGGGGGGAGAGACCAAAGGCCTCCAATGAATCAGGGAGGACGTGACCCAAGGGGTTTTGACAAGGGACGTGGTAGAGTGGATGAGAACACCAGGAGAGAACTAAGGAGGAAGCAACTTTGCTTNCTCCTCCAAGCTGATTCATAAGAGGTTGGTTGGGCATCATTCCAGTAGGAATGTTCTGATGGGGGATATAAAAATTTCCCCCAGCCGGAGTGGCTCTGGGTTGGGGGTTGCCCAAGGCGTGAAACTGACCTCCTCTGGGGGTGAATTCGGAGGATAGAGGTGGATTCTTCATGCCAAACCTATTGGTCGGAATCGACACTAAGGAGGTGAGGGTATAGGATGAAACTTGAGCATAAGCTTGTCCGCTAGGTTGGTTGCACCACCCAGAAGTAAGAGGGTTAGACCCAGGGTTAAAACAAGGAATGCCTCCCATATCGGGAGTCATTTGAGGCATCTGATAACCACAAAACAAGAATGGAGTATAAGGAGGTGTAGTGCCCCCAAGTCCAATGCTATCATTAGGGCCAACAACTAGAATGGAGTTTGAAAACTGTGAAGTAAAATTCGACATACCATAGGAAAAAGGACTAGAGGCCATAGGGATGGACTGAACATCTTAGCTCGGTTAGTGACCAAAAGACCCAAATAGGTTCGATGCAAGAGATTGAGCATTCACTATAGGAAGGGCAATAGTAATGATAGGTGTCTCCGACACTAGAACCATTATGGTTGCAGGAGTCGAAGGGGTGCCAACAACTATAATAGGTTTGGGAGTCGAAGGGCTCCCATTGTTCTGAAGACTTGGTTCAATACTCATCCTTGTAGAATCACAAGTTTGAACAATGGAGGTGTGTGTACCACGTCTAATAACTCTACGCCTTTTAGAAGGAAAAGACTTGAAATCTGGTGGTAACTGTAACAAGCGACGGGACCAGCGGGGACACTGGTTCGACTCCACGATGACTTAAGACTCAAGATACAAAAAATAAATCCTAGGGACAACTAGTAATCAAAGAGCACACCAAAATTCAAACGACCAATATGCACACACACGGGGTAAAGTGGCTGAAAGGGACCTCCCTCCCTAAAGAAGGTATGTCTCACCCAAGAGGGCCCTGAGACTCCCCGCTAAAGATCCAAGGTAACAAAATCAGTTATAATGGCCCTCGTGGGCTTAACAACCAGTCGATCAGATCCCCCCAGAGAGGTAATCTTCCATAAAGGCTGTGTGTTTTTTGAACCTTATCTGGCCTAGGGTACCTGTAGAATAACCCTTGCAAGTAACCTATGTGGCACCTAAGTCAAGCAACTAAGCAACCAATGTATAATCGACACACTTGCGAGCAGATGTAAGTCAGGTCCACCATATGGGCAGGGTAGCAAAGCCCAAAACCTTGAAAGCATTGCCTCTCATGGAGGTGAGGGCACTAGCAAGATCCCCAGATACGAATAGATCCCCAGAAATATCTCTAATGCTAAGAAGGTATCTGGGGGATATCCCTTCAACTAACTTCGCACAACCTCGTGATTAACTCTGGTGTAAGAGGAGCCTCTTGATATTACTGTAATGTCTCCCACCTCTTGCTGAAGAGGTATTGAGAAGACTCAGTGGCCTAGGCATCCCCACTAGGCCACAGTCTCATACTAAGGGGAAGGGTCAACCAAACTAAAGTTATATTATTAAGTTGACTTGATGAAAAGGTGAAAAGGAGTTAAAAGATAACTCAATGGAGGAATAGAAGCGTTGGAGGTTTAGTTAGGAGTTAACCCTAGGGGTTAACCTAACTCAACAAAGAAACAAAAGAAAAGTATAAAGGGAAGGCTAGGGCACACCTATTATTCATTCTGGATTTTGGTATTTTGCTTGTTGATGTTCTTGAGCATACAGTTTTGAGGGTTTTGATATTGCAAACCCTAGTGAGCAGCTTAGTGGTGAAAGATTCCACTCACCTAGCTCCAAGATTGGTATTGGGGATGAAATACTCCACCCACACCATTCTACAACTATCATCTATTTAGGAGGGCTAGCAGGGCCGTACCATTTGGATCAACATGGCCATACCAGCTAGGGTTTTCTTGCAGGGGCGCACCAGTTGTTGAGGAGGAGTTTGATCTAGCCAAGTGAAGAAGCTTGAGAGTTTTCCAGCATTAGGGTTTTGCTTGCAAATCCTTGCTCATCAGTTTGAGGGCTTCTTGGAGGAGTTATCATGTCCCCATCATTTACTCCAGGTTGGGAAGATTTTAGGAGGAAGGGTACGACTTGGAGATTCAATAATTCTCAGATCTAGAAGGCTATAGGCTAGATCTAATCTGGAGACTTCTCTCAAGTGCTTGTGGATGCCCGATCTATCATCCAGGAGAGTTTCAGACGATTCAGAGACCCCATTCATCTAGGTCGTACTATTGGCCATATTCAGGGTTTCAGGAGGACCGTACCATCCTAGGGTTTATGCAGATTGAGGAGGAAGCTTCAGTGTTTGAGCTTCATACTTCAGGAGGAGGCTTCCCTTGCCTTGATCTATCAATGGGGAGAGTTTGGTAACATCATGAGGTTCATATCTTCAGGAGGGTCGAACCCTTGGTGTACTTTGTCTTCAGCGGGTCGTAATAACAATCATTAGGGCCGTACCAGTTGCTTGAGATGAGGCCGAAACCCTGGTCTTTCAAGTGAGCGTTCATATTCTATTGGCAGCCTTTGGGAGGCTTGATTTGTATCTTTGGGAGCATTTTGTATACAACTCTAGTATTGCCTTGAAGCCATCTATTTAGATCTTCTTCTCTATTGTATCAGGTGCTTGCTTTCTTATAATAAAGTTCAGTTATTTTCTTGTGGTTCCTATCTTGTGTAGTGTTGATGATATTCATATGATGGCAATGATATTTATGTAAATCCATGGTTAAATAACTGAATAAACCCTAAGGCTGAAATATTCATGGTCAACCCGCATATGCAACAAATAAGAATCAAATCAGTGGTTAGTTAGTGATTCCAAGCGAAAAATTGGCTTGGGATCATTACAGTGGCATCAGAGCTTTGATCCTCCAAACCTGTGGGGATCAGTGCATGCAGAGGTATAGTGGGATCTTTATGGGTAGAAGGAAGAAACAAACCAGTGAAATAGAAGCTAAAATGGAGGGTTCAGAAGATGATCGAGAGCCACAAGGCTAGGCCTACTTAGCAACCGAATTCCATAAGACCCTAAATCTTACAGAGAGCAACTTGGTCCATCACTTGCAGGAAATCCAGGAGACAAACCGGAGGGAACAGGCCGAGATCACTGAGACCTTAAATAAGGTAGATGGGAATCTGAGGAATATTGTTAAGAACCAAACGATGATAACCCAACTATTGATGAAGATGACTCATCAGGGGAAAGACCCTAAGTCATATGGAAACAAGGTGGCTAGTGGATCTGGTGGATATGGTGGATATGGGGGATCTGGTGGATCCCATGGTGAAATTAGATACAATTCGGAGAAAGATCCCAGCTCTGAGGGAAGCCATGGAGGAGGCACGTCATATGGAAAAATGGGTAGTAGTGCTAACCCTAGACCATACTTGCCCACATTCATAGATGAACAGGTGCAACAGGAGCAGGTGGATGACTTTGTGGAGTAGATGGCACAATGTACTGAGGAGTACTACGACCTTGACATGATCATTCAGAGGCAGATGTCCCTGGATCAATATTTCCAACTCAAGTTTAGAAATAAGCCCAGGATGAACCACAAGAACAATTTTGAGTTTGAACGAAGAGCAGGGAAGATAGAGATCCCATACTTTGATGGTACAACCAAGATGACAGAACAAGCATGGGTGCAAAAGTTGGATACCTATCTACAGCTTTATCCCATGAGGGAGATTGAAGTCATCAAATTTGCCACCATGTACTTAGATGGCAAACCTCATGATTGGTGGTACCATGGAGTCACCACACTAGGGCACAATCATATAATGTCCTACACAGAATTTACCCAGAGGCTCATTGATAGATTTGATCAGGGAGATTTAGAGCTGCACTTTAGGGAGCTCACACAACTGAAACAAACAGGTATGACTGAGGCATTCATTGAAGAATTTCAGAGGTTGATCGTGATGGTGCAAGATATATCACCAACCAGACTCACGATGCTCTTCACTGAAGGGCTGATGGAGCCCTTGAAGGGTTGGGTAAAGGATTTTAAGCCTACCAACCTACAGAATGCTATCTGGAGGACGAGGGACCTAGGACTAACTGCTAGGCCAAATTTTATACCTAGACCACCTCTTGATGCTGGGGGGAGAGACCAAAGGCCTCCAATGAATCAGGGAGGACGTGACCCAAGGGGTTTTGACAAGGGACGTGGTAGAGTGGATGAGAACACCAGGAGAGAACTAAGGAGGAAGCAACTTTGCTTGACTTTCAAAGAACCATGTAACCTGACACATAAGTGCATGGGCCATGGTCAAGTGCATTACATAGAAGTCACTTCAGACAATGAGGAAGAGGAGGAAATCGACCAGATATAGAACATTGAGGCCGAAACCATTGAGACAGCAGAGGAGGATATCCCAGGATAGGACAATACAACTAAGGAGAAAGCCACCATAGCATCTATCAACGGAGTGTCTAAATATAACACCTTCTAGATGAGGGGAGTCTTGCAGGGACAAAAGGTGTCGGTCTTGATTAATGGGGGAGCCTCTCATAACTTCAATGATTCAGCATTGCTGAAAAGGAGGAATATACCCATAGTAGAG
>JZKD02S1913756.1:0-25045 GCA_000966675.3 Picea glauca
GAATTAAGAAATTTAAGCAATTTTTAATTCCTTATTTTGAAAAAATTCAATCTAGCTAAAGTTCTAAATTCTAGATCCACTGAATATTTCCAAATTTAATGAAATATGTGTTCTTGAGGAAATGGAGACATTACGTCATGGGAAAAAGGTTTAAGATAAGGACAAACCTTAATGGTCTAAAATATTTATTTGACCAGACAACTCTAAATTCTAGGCAAAGAAGATGGCTAGAATTTCTAAGTGAATATGACTTTGATATTAAACATATCAAGGGGAAAGAGAACAAAGTGGTTGATGCACTTAGCAGAAGAGTGCATTAAATGCATGCTACATCCATTAACATGTACCAATTTGATTTAAAACCCATAATTTTGAAGGCTACAAATTTAGATTTGCAATACAAGGAATTAGTTTCAAAATTACAGCAAGGTCATTTGGAGCAGAAAATTGAAGAATACAAGCTAGATAATGATGAAATTCTTAGGTACAGGGACAAAATTTATGTACCAAATTCCTAGGAATTGAAAAATATGATATTGGAAGAAATGCATAATGTACCTTATGTTTGGAACCCAGGTTATCAGAAAACTATTGCATCTGTCAAGAGTCAATATTATTGGCCAGGCATGAAGAAAGAAGTCATTGATTGTATTGCCAAATGTTTGGATTGTCGGAAGGTAAAGGTTGAGCATAGAAACCCAATTGTTTTGCTACAACCATTTCCCATTCCTGAGTGGAAATGGGGAGTTGTAACCATGGATTTCATTACCAAACTTCCCAGAACAAACAAGCAACATGATTCCATCATGGTAGTGGTGGATAAGATTACTAAAGCTGCCCATTTTATTCCAGTTAAGATCACTCAAAAGGAAGCCAACATTGTTGATGTTTATATGAAAGAAATTGCTCGATTACATGGCATACCCGAGACAATTGTGTTTGATAGAGATCCAAAATTTGAAGCAAGGATAGGCTCAGGAGGGATAGGCCTACAGTTCAGTGGAGGAGAATTACAGGGGTGCTATGGAAATCCCGAAAGAAGCCCCACAGGTGGGCGAGTGGTTGAACCAGTTTCCACCAAGGGAGTGGTTATTTCAATTCTTAGAATATAGAAAGAAAGGTTGGATGGTTGAAATCCCTGGAGAGATTTCACGAGAACCCAAGGACCGTTAGGTCTTGCCAAGGTACGCGAAGATTACAGTGCGAGTATTAGAAGTTTGAAGCTCAGGAGGAAGTAGGGTCGTCGATATGGATTCATAGGAACCATCATATCGGCACGTGCCATCGCATATCAGCATATCGCGAGTTGCGGCACCAAGTTGGTGAAGCGGAAGTGGCGATATCGCGATCCACGATATCCCGATAGGATCGGAACCATTGATCGTGGGGATGCATGTCAAGGAATCCCAAGTAATCGGGGTTCGGAGAATCGGGGTTCTCGACGACAGAGAACGCTTGTACGTTGGATTCGCGATTCGCGAAATCTCGAGGTGACGTGGCAGTGTGGGACCACAAGTGCTAGTAGAGCATAGGTGGCATTGTATCAGAGGTTCGGTACATCGGGGTTCAGAGTTTGGAAATTCAGAGTGTTGACATCACGAGTGGCGATATCCCGATAGGGAAAACTTCGATAATAGAAGGGAAGAAAGTAAGCGATTGACCCATATCGGGGATCGGAGAATCGTGAGGCATACGGCACACAAACATAGAATTCGCGATATCGCGAATTCCAATTTCCCGACTATTAAGGGAGATCATTTGGAGAGTGATGCGGGTGAAGAATTCCCGACGGGGGAATTAGAGGAGCATTGACACTCTTTGGGCCAAAGTCAGAGAAGGTCCTCGTTAGAGCGATCATTCTCCGAGGAGCGGGGAGGATTGCATCATTCATCAAGGATGAGACAGTTAAGATTCAAAGGTATTTGAGTGGATTTACATCATTCATCAGTGATAAAATATTGTATGATGATCTCAAGACATTGGAGGAGACCATAAGGAAAGTTAAATGCCTATATGATAAACAGAAAGCAAGGCCAACTTTCCAAAAATATTGGGAAGAAAGAAGGAAATTCTAGATGGATCAAAGGAAGAAAGGAACTAAGCCACCATTCTTCAGAAATAATACTCAGGGACAAGCAACTCCTAGAGAACCTAGAATGATTGAGACAGGGGGTCAAAGGCCAAGGCAGCCACTTATTCAATGTTGGAGTTGTAAAGGAGATCATATGTATAGAGATTGTCCCCACAAAGGTGAAAAAGTGAGGATTGTCCACAATGTACAACAAGATGAAACAGTTGAGGACATGGGAAGAAATGTACCAAGGATCTATGCAACCTTGGAAATCAAGAAAACATAGTATCATTCACATATGATTGAAGTGGAAGGTATGATCAACAACCAAACCATTGCTATTTTAATTGATTCAGGAGCTATTCATAGTTACATAGATCCTAATATGGTGGAATGTTTTCATTTTCCAAGAAGAATGCATGGAAAATATTGGTTGGTGCAGCTCGCTACAGGAGCCAAAAGAAAAATTAATGAGATGGTTAATTCATGTATTATGGACATGAATGGACTGAACACGAGGGAAGATTTGAACATCTTGCCTTTAGGTTCCTATGACTGTCTAATTGGGATGGATTGGTTGGACCAGCATCATGCTATCCTAGATTGTCATAAAAAGGCATTTACTTGCTTGGATGAGGAAGGGATCCTAAGGAATGTGCTAGGAATTCCCAGGGCAGTAACCATCAGATAAATTTTAGCATTGTAGCTGAAGAAATGTTACAGAAAAGGGTGTCAAATATTCATAGGTCATATGGAAGAGACACCTAAAGATAAGGTGTCAAATTTGGAATATCATGCCGTCCTGGAAAATTTTGAATACATGTTCAATTTGGTACCAGGATTACCCCCAAAGAGAGATATTGATTTCTCTATAATTTTAATTCTTGGAGCAGCTCCAGTGTCAAAGACTCCTTACAGAGTGAGTACACCAGAGCTAAAGGAGTTGCAAATGCAGCTTGAAGAACTTTTGAAGAAAGGGAATATAAACCCAAATGTGTCACCTTGGGGTGTCCCAATCTTGTTCATGAAGAAGAAATATGGGACATTAAGATTGTGCATTATTTCAGACAGTTGAATAAATTGACTGTGAAGAATAAATATCCTTTGCCAAGGATTGATGATCTCTTTGATCAATTGAGGGATGCCAAGATATTTTCAAAGATAGATCTCAGGTCAAAATACCATCAGGTAAGGAATAAGGAGGAAGATATCATCAAGACCTCCTTCAAGATTAGGTATGGTCAATATGAGTTCACAGTGGTGCCATTTGGGTTGTCAAATGCACCAGTTGTTTTCATGTGCTTAATGAATGGTGCTTTCCGAGAATATTTAGACAAGTTTGTCATTATCTTTTTTGATGACATTCTTATATATTCTAAGTCATAGGAAGAGAATGAACATCATTTGAGGATGGTGTTTCAAGTATTAAGGGAGAATCAGTTGTATGCCAAATTGAGCAAGTGCTCATTTTATCAAAAGAAAATTCATTATTTGGGACATATCATTTCAAAGGATGGGATAGCAGTGGATCCAGAGAAGATAGAAGCCATTAGAGAATGGTCAACACAAAATCATGTGACAGAAGTGAGATCATTCATGGGTCTTGCAAGATACTATAGGAGATTTATTGAAGGATTCTAAAAAATTGCACACTCCATCACTTCCTTACAAAAGAAGGGTGTGAAATTTCAATGGACATTGGATTGTGAAAAGAGTTTCCAACGCTTGAAGAAATTATTAACCAATGATCCAATATTAAGGATTGCAGACCCAAACAAAGACTTCATTGTATGCACAGATGCATGTAAACAAGGAATTGGTGGAGTCCTCGATCAAAATGGGTTTTTTATATGTTATGAATCAAGGAAGTTAAAATAGCATGAAAGACACTATGCTACTCATGATTTGGAGTTGGAAGCCATACTCCATGCCTTGAGGAAATGGAGACATTACGTCATGGGAAAAAGGTTTGAGCTAAGGACAAACCTTAATGGTCTAAAATATTTATTTGACTAGACAACTCTAAATGCTATGCAAAGAAGATGGCTAGAATTTCTAAGTGAATATGACTTTGATATTAAACATATCAAGGGGAAAGAGAACAAAGTGGTTGATGCACTTAGCAGAAGAGTGCATGAAATGCATGCTACATCCATTAGCATGTACCAATCTGATTTAAAATCCATAATTTTGAAGGCTACAAATTTAGATTTGCAATACAAGGAATTAGTTTCAAAATTACAGCAAGGTAATTTGCAGCAGAAAATTAAAGAATACAAGCTAGATAATGATGAAATTCTTAGGTACAGGGACAAAATTTATGTACCAAATTCCTAGGAATTGAAAAATATGATATTGGAAGAAATGCATAATGTACCTTATGTTTGGAACCCAGGTTATCAGAAAACTATTGCATCTGTCAAGAGTCAATATTATTGGCCAGGCATGAAGAAAGAAGTCATTGATTGTATTGCCAAATGTTTGGATTGTCGGAAGGTAAAGGTTGAGCATAGAAACCCAATTGTTTTGCTACAACCATTTCCCATTCCTGAGTGGAAATGGGGAGTTGTAACCATGGATTTCATTACCAAACTTCCCAGAACAAACAAGCAACATGATTCCATCATGGTAGTGGTGGATAAGATTACTAAAGCTGCCCATTTTATTCCAGTTAAGATCACTCAAAAGGAGGACACCATTGTTGATGTTTATATGAAAGAAATTTCTTGATTACATGGCATGCCCGAGACAATTGTGTTTGATAGAGATCCAAAATTTACTTGAAAATTTTGGAAAGGATTATTTAATGGATTTGGAACAAATTTGAATTTTAGTACAACTTATCATCCAGAATAATATGGACAAATAGAGAGGGTGAATCAAGTGATTGAGGATATGTTGGGGATGTATGTGATGGATAAACCATCAAAATGGGAAGACTACCTACACTTGGTAGAGTTTTCTTATAACAATGGGTACCAAACATCTCTAAAGATGAGCCCATTTGAGGCACTTTATGTAAGAAAGTGAAACACACTAGTAAGTTGGGATAACCCAGCAGATAGAGCAGTGGTTGGACCAGATTTGCTCAGGGAAATGGAGGAGAAAATGATAAAAATAAAGAAAAATTTAAAGGTTGCCCAAGACAGGAAAAAAGGCTATGCTGATAAGGGCATAACTCATAGGGAATTCAAAGTGGGAGACCATGTATTTTTGAAAGTGAAAGCCAAAAAAAGTTCCTTGAAGTTAGGAAATTATTCGAAGTTGGCAGCTCGCTATTTTGGTCCATTAGAAATCCTAGAGAGGATTGGTCCAATAGCTTATATGATTGCATTCCCTGCATCTATGCATGTTCATAATGTATTCCATGTATCATTGCTCAAGAAATATGTACCTGATGCTAATCATGTTATTGATTGGAATGTGATTCAAGTGGAACAAGAAGGCGTTTTTCAAGTGCATTTGGTACACATTCTGGACAGGAAAATCAAATCACTCTGGAATTAGCCACAGGGATTGTAAATGTCCAATGGACCTAGTACAGTCCTCAGGATGCTACTTGGGAGCATGAGGATGCAATGCAAGCAGAATACTCGCATCTTTTTGAGGATTTTTGAAATTTTGTTGTATATGTGTACATGATGCACTGAGGAGAGTGCATAAATAAGGGGAGGGGATGGTAATATCCCTAGGCCAAACCCAATTGTAAATGTAAATGCAAGTGTACTTAAGCTGGTGAGTTGTTTGATATTATTTTGTATGCACCTTTTATGGAATAGTGTGTGCATGTACTACACAGTAAAAGGATGAAGTGTGCACATTCTTGGATACCGCATGCAACAACTTAAGTGTGTGTGATGTTGATGCCAGGGAGCCTTTGTGTATATGATGTGTTTTATAGGCTAGTGAGCCAGTTATTATAAGCTAGAATGCTTATATTTTGATTAGGCTGGAGATCCCAGATGTCAAAGGCCAATGCGCCTATTTTTGTATATGTCTCATAACTAATATAAAGTACATCGTTGCATGCAGACTGACCATGATAAAAGAGTATGGGGGACTAAAATCCACCAGTTAGAGAAAGGGTGGGGGATAAAAGTTAAGAAAATGGATAATCTAGGGAGTTTAAGCCAAAAAGGAATATTATATTAATATTTCTTAAAGTATAAAGTATGGATAATTTTTTTATCCTAAGTTCCAAAGTTGGGGACAAGTGGGCCAAGGTAGCTTGCAACATAACAAGTGTTGAGTTGGGGACATGCATACATATTATGGGGACTTAGTTCATTCTCGGAATCATTCCTCCCATCATTCATCCATTCCATGAGTACTCACTCACTCATTGAGTTACCCTACGTACTTTCCTGTCACTGTAATTGAACTTGTATCCATAGCCATATCTGTTTGTGTAGCTGGTTACTTAGGAGTTGGGCTGAAGAAGTGGGTTGTCAGGCCCGTGGGATATTGAAGAGGAAGGTTTTCAATTTCGTGAGAAATTTCTCTCTCGGTGAGAGAATTGCTGGGAATTGATTTTCTAAAGGTGCTAAACTGCAGCTACAGTGCTCTGAGACTTCATGTCGAGCCTGTTGCTGAATCCCAGAAAGGAAGTGGGGCATCTGAAGGACTATTGAGCAGAGAAGGGGAACACTTCATGGGGTGGGACAAACATGTGGGGAATGAGGTATTGTAGTATATTATTTGAGAGATCACATGTGACAGAGTCTTTCCTGTTGTCTACAAGCCATTAGCCTGGTTAGGAACCCCTTTACCTGGGCGGAGTTTAGTCCTAGCTCGAGCATGACCCACTGCTGAAAGTGATGAGAAGTGTGGTATAAGGCTGGGAGATTCATGGAAGGTCTCCATGAAGTTGGTGATATTCTTGCCAAGATAAGTGTCATTTATGTGAGGAATTTATATGTTTCATTGTTATTTATGTGGTTATTTTTATGGGTTTATCTTATGTGTGTTTATAACAACTATATGTATATTTATGGGTATTTCCTTAATATGTTGCATGTATACGTTTAGTATTATTTCAGTATGAGTCTGTTCATTTATGAAATGTATTTGTCTATTTACGTTCTATGTATATTTTTCCGCAAGAGCTTTGTGTGTATATGTTTTAATTGCATGCAGTTTGAAAATTTTAGGTGGCATAGCTCAGTTGGATGTTGGGTATGTCGCAGTATGTTCCGTAGAGAGAATAAAAGAGTTCTTTGGAGTAGTGTGGCTCGACATGGATGGCCGGGGACATTACATGAACCTTTTAGACCTCATGACTAGTAAGATTCCTTTGAACAACTTCATAACTCCACCTTGAATTGTACACTTGTATCCTCCAAAATCTAGTACTCTGAAAGATATTAGGTTCTTTCTAAGTTTAGGTACATGCCTCACATCAATTAACATCTTTACAGAACCATCATGCATTTTAATTGAAATGCTACCATTTCCAACAATTTTATAGTAAATATCATTTCCCATAAAAACAACCTCGTCATCTATAAACTGGTAAGTAAAGAATCAATGCCTATGAAGACATGTGTGATTGGACACACGAGAATATAACAACCAATGTTGATCATGACATGAAACATTACAAATAGGAAAAACTTCATCAATCATACTTCGACCTGAAGTTGCTTAAGTTGCATTTGCTTCATTTTGTTCTTTTGTTGAGTCTTCTTTGGAGGCCCATTGTCATTTCTAGCAATCTTTCTTGAGGTGCCATGATTTTCCACAGTACCAACATTTTAGATTACTCTTCTTTCCTTTTGACTTAAATCGAGATGTAACTCTGTAATTATCCTCTCTTTCTTTAGATCGATCTCTAGCCACCATTGCTTATGATATTGAGGTTTCTAAATTGGATTTCTTCCTTGTTTCCTCATACAATAGAGATCCCAAAATATCATCAAATTCAATAGCTTCTTATGAAGTAAAATTGATAGAGGTGAAAAAATGATCCCAAGACTTAGGTAACGAACACAACAATGTAATTTCCTTAAATTATGAATCGAGTTTTACTTCCATAATAGACAACTGACATAAAAGAGTATTGAATTTATTTAAGTGGTCAATACTTTTCATACCTTCATTCATTCACAAACTATATAATTTCCTTTTAAGAAATATTTTGTTCATGAAGGATTTTTTCATGTAGAGGCTTTCCAACTTTTTCCATAAGCGTACAGTTGTTTTATCTACAACAACGTTAAAAAAAATATCATCAACCAAGAAAAAATGAATAGCACAAAGAACTCTCATATCAAAATATTCCCACTCTTCGTCTCACATAGTTTAAGGTTTCTTTGAATTACCCAACAATGCCTTCACCACACCTTATTGCACAAGAAGATTTTGCATCTTGACCTTCCATAACTCAAAGTTATTCCTCCTATTAAATTTATCAATCTCAAACTTTGCACTCTACATCTTTTCCATTAGTACATATCCCCCACATCACTTATTATAAAATTGAGCATTGTAATATAGAAGAATTAATATTTTTTATTTCAAAATGAATACTTAATTAATAAATAAGATTCAAGGTTGAACCAAAAAGATTAAAAATAATAATAATAATAATAATAATTTACAATTTTACATAATTTATATACATGACATCCACCTCACATACTTTAAATACATTACATCAACCTCACATAAAGGTAATCCTTTAAAAATATATTTTTAAAAACATCCTTCATCCATTAATTTACCACATAATATATCTTGTGCTCTAATACCTTTTTCCACACAAAATTTTCACGGGTGTCGCACCCTCTCAAAGTATGACCCATGACACGTTTGAGAAAATGTCACACCCTTGTATATGTCCGGCCTACTAAACTTGGATCAAAAAATTAAATTCAGAAGTGTGCCTGGGACTGTCGTAACTTCTAACACGGAATACCTGCGAGAGTGAAAATAAAATATTGTGCGTTCGAATTGAATCCGTCCCATGTCGATCCACTCACGTAGGTCCACTCGACTCAACTCACTAGCTCTAATACCACTTATTATGTAGTGAAATCATAAATTGAAAATATTGAACAAGACGACAACAATGAGAACAAACACATACTTAACACAATGATTTACATGGTAAAACCCTTCTTGTAAAGGAAACCTTCATTGGGCAATGATAATCAATATCCTTATTGTTTAAGGGATAACTTACAATAGGAAATTAATACAGAGTTCCAACAGTTCATTCAACCATTCAACACACTCTATATTCTAACATTTTCCCCTTTGGGCATATATGAATAAACAACAAATTCCATACAGTTACAAAAAAAATTCCATCATAATTGTGCGCCTATCCCAAAAGTGGTAGATTAGATTTAACAAATAATTGAATAATAAGAGCCACAAAATATGCTAATATCCACAGTATCTTGGGAAATTCTTTGGCATGTCTCAACGATATCCACCTTGACAACAATTTACCAGATATATCCTGCCCAATTTATTCATTACCTTCCTTGCAAAACAAGCAAAGAGAAGCACCATTTTCTTTTGTATGGAATTTTTCCAAAGCCACTCCATCTTCATAAAAAACATGTCTTACAAAATGATATTTAATAGGAATATGCTTTGTCTTACTATGATAAGTTGTATTTTTAGCCAAATAAATAGCACTTTGACTATCACAGAATAGTTTTACCTTTTACTCAATCCTTCCAAACTCACCCAACAAACCTTTTAACCAAATTAACTCTTTCCAAGCATCTAAAGAAGATACATATTCTACCTCCATAGTGTATAAAGCAAGAATATTCTAAATCTTTGACATCCAACTAATATCTCCACCTGCAAAAGTAAAGACATATCCTGAAGTTGATCTCCGGTTATCCAAGTCCCCTGCAAATTTTGAATCGACATATCCACAAACTAAATCATTGCTACCATTATAGGTCATACTATAAGTACTTGTGCCCCTCAAATATTGAAGCACCCATTTCGGATTTTCCCAATGTTGTTTTCATGGGTTTTCCATGTATATGCTGACAACACAAACTGCATGTGAAATATATATTCTTGTACTAACCATTGCATACATTAAAATCCATACTGCATTAGCATACAATACTTGAGACATATATTCCTTTTCTTCATCAGTACTAGGACATAAACTTGAAGAAATATTGAAATGGGAAGTCAAATGGATTGGTATTGGTTTCACCCTATTCATACCAAACTACAAAAGTAGTTTCTCCACATACTTTTTTGGTGATAACCACATCTTACCATATTTGTTGTCTTTGAGTATCTCCATGCCCAAGATTTGTTTTGTTCCTCCTAGATCCTTTATATCAAACGTCCTATCCAAATGATCCTTTAACCTATTTATCTTAGCCATGCTCTTTCTTGCAACAAGCATATTGTCAACATATAACACCAAAATAATGAATATGCCATTTTTCAAACAAAATGATCATACTCATTTCTTCTAAAATTATGGCTCACCATGAAGGATTCAAACTTGTTGTACCATTCCATACAATGACTTCTTGAGTTTTCAAAAAAACCTTTTATGTTGATTCTGAACAAACCATTCTGGTTGTTCCATATATATTTCCTCATACAAATCACCATGGACAAATGTTGTTTTAACATCTAACTTATCTAACTCTAGATCAAGTAATTCAACTAATGCTAACACAATTTGAATTGAAACAATCTTAATAAATGGTGATAAAATATCATGGAAACAAATACCTTAGTTTTGAGAATTCCCTTTTTCAATCAATCCTTCTTTGTACATTTCAACCTTATCATCAATATATTTTTCAGTTTGTAGACCCACCTGCAACTTAGAGTTTTCATGTTTTTTAGGATTTCTAATAGGTCCCATGTTCCATTCCTTTCTAAGGAATCCATTTCCTCTTTCATTACTACTTTCCATTTAGCAATATCAGATACCTCCATTGCTTCCTGATAACAACTAGGTTCTCCTTCATTATAAATCAAAGCAACAAATGAAACATAATCATCATACCTCTTAGGATGATTCCTGACCCATGTAGATATCCTTAAGGATGATTGTGGTTGATCCACATTTTATTGGCTATTATCTTCATTCTCATTTTCATCTGCAACAACTTCCTCATGAACATCTTTAGGTACCTCTTTATGTTCATTTTCTTCTGTAGATAAACAAGTTTCAAATTGAATTTCATGAGATTGTGGTACCATTTTTTGTTTCATTTGAACATCTACATTTGATTTTATGAGTAACGATTCATCAAATATGACATTTCTATTAATGGTAATTTTGTGGGTAGTAGGGTCTCACAATATATATCCCTTAATTTCATCACCATACCCAAAAAAGATAATCCCTTTTGATTTGAGATCTAATTTAGAATGTTGATGTTTAGGAATAAGATCTTAGGCATCACAACAACAAAAAATTAATATTTGAATAATTACAAGGGTGACGTGTCCATACCTATTCTATAATTTTACATTCTATTCCAGTTGATGGTGATTAATTTACCAGATAACATGATGTATAAATTGTTTCTTCCCATGAATCCTGTTGCAAATAGGAGTTACTAAGCATTGTCCTTTCTCTCTCTAGAAGGGTCATAATCATGCATTCATCAACATCGTTTTGCTAAGGAGGATAGGAAGTGGTTTAATTCCTTTTAATCCCATCTTCCTTTCAATGGTTTTTGAATTTGATGGATGTAAATTCACCTTTGTTATCTGTTCTTAAACATTTTATTGACCTTTCTACATTACTTTAAGCTAAATCTCTAAACTGCTTGAAAAAAATAAATACATCAAATTTGTTTTTTGTTTAAATATATCCACACCTTTCTAGAAAAATCATATATAAATGTAACAAATATGGTGTTCCTCCATATCATACAATAGGGGATGGTCCCCAAACATCTGAGTGAATGTGATCAAGGATACCTTTACTAATGTGTCTTCCTATTTTAAAATTCTACCTACTCTGTTTTTCATAAATACAATGTTTGTAGAAATTCAAATTCAAAGGAATTAATCTTGGAAGTAACCTATGATCTACGAGTTGATTAAGTCATTTATCGCTCATAAGACCCAAATGTTGATGCCATAAACTAGTAGAGTCACTGGAACTCTCTAATATTCTTACTGTTTGATCTGACTCAGTTCTTCCTTCTAGCTGATAAAGATTTCCAATCTTTTATCCTTCACGATGAGAAAGATGCCTTTGAACACCTTCATAACTCCACCTTGAACTATACACTTGTATCCTTCAGAATCTAGGACTCCCAAAGATATTAGTTTCTTTAAAAGTTCATGTCCAGGCCTCACATTAGTTAATGTCTTAAAAAAACATCATACATTTAAATTTGAATGCTACCAATTCCAATAATTTTATAAGAAATATCATTTCGAATAAAAACAACCCTGTCATCTATAGACTAGTAAGTAAAGAACCAATGTATATGAAGACACATGTGATTGGACGAACTATAATTTAACAACCAATGATGATCATGATGTTAAACATTACAAATAGACAAAAGTGCATCAGTCTCATGAACTTATTTCAGTTGCATTTGCTTCCTTTGCTTCTTTTGTTGAGTCTTCTTTGGAGGCTTGTTGTTGTTCCCAGCAATCCCTCTTAAGGTTCCCTGATTTAACACAACACCAACATTTTATCTCACTCTTCTTTCCTTTTGTATTAGATTAGATGTAGTTCTTTGATTCTAATTTCTTCCCTCTTTCCTTAGATCAACCTCTAGCCACCATCGCTTTTGATGTTTAGGTTTCTAAATTTGATTTCTTCCTTGTTTCCTCAGACAATAGATCTTCCACAAAATCATCAAATTAAATAGATTATGCTGAGCTAAAAATGATAGAGGTAACAAAATGATCCTAATACTAGGGAAATTAACACAACAATATTATTTCCTTATCTTATGAATCGTGTTTTACTTCCATACTAGACAACTAACATAAAAGAGTATTGAAGGTATTTACGTGGTCAACAATTTTCATACCTTCTTTATTCACAAAATGTATAATTTCCTTTTTAGAAAGATTATATTCATCAAGGATTTCGTCAAGTAGAGGCTTTCCAACTTTGTCCATAAGCCTATAGTTGTTTTCTCTGCAACAATGTTAAACAAAACATTGTCGTCCTAGTACAAATGAACAACACTCACAGCTCTTCCATCTAAATCTTCCCACTCTTCATTTGACATAGTTTTAGGATTCTTTCACTTGTCCAACAGTTCCTTTCCCACACCTTGTTGCATGAGAAGATCCTACATCTTGACCTTCCATAACATAAAGTTATTCTTGCCATTTAATTTTGTGATCTCAAACTTTGCACTCTGCATCTTTTCTATTAGCAAAAATTCCCCACACCATTGCTTATAAAACTGAGTTTTGTAATATGGAAGAATTAATCCTTTATTGTTCAAAATTGATCCTTAAATAATATATAAGGTTCAAGGTTGAACCAAAAAGGTTTAACCCTTAAAAAATATTATAATTTATATACTTTAAAACACCCTTTTTTACAACCAATTCACATAATTTATATACATGACATCCACCTCACATAATTTAAATATGTGACATCCACCTCACATAAAGGTAATCATTTAAAAATATATTTTAAAAAGCATCCTTCATCCATTAATTTACCACATAATATATCTTATGCTATCATACCTTTTTCTATGCAAATTTTTCATGGGTGTCTCTCCCTCTAAGAGTATGGCCCGTGACACGTTTGAAAAAATGTTGCACCATTGTATATGTTCAGCCTGCAACACTTAGCTCAAAAAATTAAATTCAAAATTCTTCATGCAGTTGTCATAACTTCTAGCCGGGATTGCGACAGTGCATTAAAAATATTGTCCCTTCAAATTGAATATGTCCCATGTAGATCCACTCACTCAATTCCACTCGGATTGGTTCACTAGCTCTGATACCACTTGTTTTATAGCGAAAGCATAAATTACAAACATATTTAATTTAAAATATTAAACAAGATGAAAACAATGCAAACATACAAAAAAATAACATAGTGGTTTACGTGGTAAAAGCCTTCTTATAAGGGAAACCTCAACGAGGAAATGATAATTGATATTCTTATTGTTCAAGGGAGAATTTACAATAGCCAATAAACACAGGCTTCCAACAGTTCATTCAACCATTTGACCCACTCTATATTCCAACCTTTTCCCCTATGGGCCTACATGAATAAATAACAAATTTCATACAGTTACAAAAAATTGTCCATCATAATTGTACGCCTATCCCAAATTTGGTTGATTAGATTTAAGAAATAATTGAATAATAAGTACCACAAAATCTTCTAATATCCACAATATCTTGAGAAAATCATTGGCATATCTCAAAAATCTCCACCTTGACAACAACTTACCTGATATATCATGCCCAATTTATTCATCACCTTCCCTACAAGCCAAGAGAATCCAAGCACCATTGCAACTACTCTAACAATATCGGTTTTGTGAACATGTCTGCAAAATTTTCTTTTGTATGGACTTTTTCTAGATCCACCCCACCTTCATCGACAACCTATCTTACAAAATGGTATTTAACAGGAATATGCTTTGTATTACTATGATAAGCTGGATTTTTAGCCAAATGAATAACACTTTGGCTATCGCATAATAGTTTTACCTGGTCTTGCATTCTTCCAAACTCACCTAGAAAACCTTTTAGACAAATTTTATCTTTGTAAGAATGTAAAGAAGATACATATTCTACCTCCATAGTGGATAAAGAAACAATATTTTGAAGCTTTGACATCCAACTAATAGCTCCACCTACAAAAGTAAAGACATATCCTGAAGTTTATCTCCTCTTATCCAAATCACCTGCAAAATATGAATCAACATATCCACAAACTAAATCAATTCTACAATTATAGGTGATACTATAAGTACTTGTGCCACTCAAATACCGAAGCACCAATTTCACAATTGTCCAGTTCTGTTTTCCTGGATTTTCCATGTATCTATTTACAACACCAACTACATGTGAAATAGTTGGTCTTGTACTAACCATCACATACATTAAACTCCCTATTGCATTAGCATATGGTACTCGAGACACATATTCCTTTTCTTCAACATTATTGGGACATAAAATTGAATAAATATTGAAATTGGAAGCCAAATGGATTTATACTAGTTTCACATTGTTCATACCAAACCCCAAAAGTATTTTCTCCACATACTTTTGTTGAGATAATCACACTTGCCATTTTTCTAGTCTATGAGAATCTCCATGCCCAAGATTTGTTTTTCTGCTCCTAGATCCTTCATACCAAATGTCCTAGCCATATGATCCTCTAACTTGTTGATATCATCCATGCTCTTTCTTGCAACAAGCATATCGTCAACATATAACACCAAAATAATGAATATGTCATTTTCCAACTTTTTAATGTAAACACAATGATCATACTCACTTATTGTAAAAATATGTCTCACCATGAACCAATCAAACTGATTCTACCATTGCATGGGTGACTACCTCAGGCCATACCATGACTTCTTAGTTTGAAAACAAACATTTTATTGTGATTCCAAATAAACCCTAATGGTTGTTCCATATATATTTCCTCACCCAAATCACCATGTAAAAATGTTGTTTTAACATCTAGATGCCCTAACTCCACATTAAGTAATGCAACTAATGCTAACACAATTTCAATTTAAACAAGCTTAAAAACTGGTGAAAAAATATCATGAAAATCAATACCTTCTTTTTGATAATACCCTTTTGTAACCAATATTGCTTTGTACCTTTCAACCTTATCATCAACACCATTTTTTAGTTTGTAGATCCACTTGCAACCTAATTTTTTCCTGTTTTTTGGGAGTTCTACCAAGTCCCATGTTCCATTCCTTTCTAAGGAATCCATTTCCTCTCCCATTTCTACTTTCCATTCTATCGGATACCTCCATTGCTTCCTAATTAAAGATAGGTTTTCCTTCATTAGAAATCAAAGAAAGAGATGAAACATAATCATCATAACTTTTTAAGGGATTCCTGACCCATGCAGATCTTCTTAGGGATGATTGTGGTTGATCCACATTTTGTTGGTTATTATTTTCATCCTCATTTTCATCTGCAAGATCTTCTTCACGAACATCTTCAAGAACCTCTTTGTGTTCATTTTATTTTGTAGATAAACGAGTTTCAAGCTAAAGCTACTGAAATTGTGGTACTACATCATATTTTATTTGAACATCTATATCTGATTTTATGAGTAACTATTCATCAAATATGACATCTCTATTAGTGGTGATTTTATGGGAAGTAGGTTCCCACAATCTATATAACTTAATTTCATCACCATACCGAAAAAATATAAGCATTTTTTATTTTGGATCTAATTTAGAACGTTGATGTTTAGGAATAAGAGCATAGGCCTCACAACCAAAAATTTAAATATTTGAATAATCACAAGGGTGACCTCTCCATTCCTCTTCTAGAATTTTACAATCTATTACAGCTGATGGTGATCTATTTACTATATCAAGTTGTAGAAACAACTTCTGCCCAAAATTCCTACTGCAACTTGGAATTACTAAGCATGCTCCTTCCTCTCTCTAGAAGAGTCATATTCGTGTGTTGATCAACACCATTTTTCTGAGTATAGGAAGTGGTTTTAGGCATTTCAATCCCATCTTCCTTGCAATAGTTTTTGAATTCGATGGATGTAAATTCACCTCCATTATCTATTCTTAAACATTTTATTGACCTGTCTATGTTGTTTTCAACTAAAGCCCTAAACATCTTGAAAACAATAAATACATTAACTTTTCTTTTTAACAAATAGACCCACACCTTCCTAGAGAAATCATATATAAATTTAGAAAAATATGATGATCCTTCATACAAGATTGTATGGGATGGTCCCCAAACATCCGAGTGAATGTAATCAAGGATACCTTTACTAATGTTTCTTCCTCTTTTAAAATTTTTCCGACTCTATTTTCCATAAACACAATGTTTGTAGAAATTCAAATTCAGAGACATTAGGCTTGGAAGTAACTTACGATCTACCAATACCTTAAGCCCCTTCTCACTCATATGACTGAAATGTTGATTTCATAGACGAGTAGAGTCACTGAAACTCTCTAATATTGTTTCTATTTAATTTGACTTAGTTCTTCCTTCTAAACGATAAATATTCTTGATCCTTCTAGCCTTCATGACCAGTGAGATTCCTTTTAACACCTTCATAACTCCACCTTGAATTGTACACTTGTATCCTCCAGAATCAACAACTCCCAAAGATATTAGGTTCTTTCTAAGTTTATCTCACATATGTTAACATGTTTACATAACACTTAAACATTTTAATTCGAATGCTACCAATTCCAACAATTTTATAGGAAATATCATTTCCCATAAAAGCAACCCAGTCATCTATAGAATGGTAAGTAAAGAACTAGTGTCTATGAAGATACATGTGATTGGACGTACCAAAATCTAACAACCAATTTTGATCATGACATCAAACATTACAAATAGAAAAATCTTCATCACTCATATGTGAACCTAAACGTGTTTCAGTTTCATTTGCTTCATTTTCTTCTTTTGTTGAGTCTTCTTTGGAGGCTTGTTGTAATTTCAAGCAATCCTTCTTGAGGTGCCCTGATTTTCCACGGTACCAAAATTTTAGCTTACTCTTATTCCCTTTTGACTTATATCAATATGTACCTCTCAGATTCTTCCCTCTTTATTTAGATCGACCTCTAGCCACCATCGCTTATGATGTTGAGGTTTCTAAATTGGATTTATTCCTTGTTTCCTCAGAAAATAGAGCTCCAACAATATCATCAAATTGAATAGATTTTGCTGAGCTAAAAATGATAGAAGTGACAAAATGATTCCAAGAATCGGGAAATGAACACAACAATGCAATTGTCCTTATATTTTGAATTGAGTTTTACTTCCATACTAGACAACTGACATAAAATTGTATTAAACGTATTTATGTGGTCAACAATTTTCATTCCTTCTTTCATTCATAAACTATATAATTTCCTTTTCAGATATATTGTTTTCTTCATGGATTTTGTCATATAGAGGCTTTCCAACATTTTCCATAAGCCTGTAATTGTTTACTCTTCAACAATGTTAAGCAAAACATCGTTGGCCAAGCATAAACGAATAGCACTGAGTTCTCTTGCATCTAAATATTCTCACTCTTCGTCTAACATAGTTCTTGGTTTCTTTGAATTTCCCAATAATGCCTTCTCCCACCTTATTGCACAATCAAATCATTCATCTTAACCTTCTATAATTCAAAGTTATTCTTCCTATTGAATTTATCGATCTCAAATTTTACACTCTAAATCTTTGCCATTAACACAAATCGCCCACACCACTGCTTATGAAATTGAGCTTTGTAATATGGAAGAATTAATCCTTTATAATTCAAAATGGATCCTTACATAATAAATAAGATTCAAGGTTGAACCAAAAAGGTTTGAACCTTAAAAGAATATTAAAATATATATACTTAAAAAAAATCTTTTTTAAGTCCACTTCACATAATTTATATACATAACATTCACCTCACATAAATGTAATACTTTAAAAATATATTTTAAAAAACATCCTCCATCCATTAATTTACCACATAATATATCGTATGCTCTCCTCCCTTTTTCCACGTAAATTTTTCACAAGTGTCACACCCTCTAAGAGTTTGACATGCGACACATTTGAAAAAATGTTGCACCTTTGTATATGTTCAGCCTACTACACTTAGCTCAAACAATTAAATTCGTAAGTGTGTCTACAATTGTTGTAACTTCTAAGAGGGACAACTTGTGACAATGTAATAACATATTATGCCTTCGAATTAAATTTGTCCCATGCCGATCCTGTCTTTTGAACTCACGTAGTTCCACTCTGTTTGGCTCACCATCTCTAAAACCACTTTTTGAGCAAAGAAAGCATAAATTACAAATATATTTAATTACAAATGTTGAACAAGATGACAACAATGCAAGCATGCATAGAATTAACATAGTGGTTTATGTGGTAAAACCTTTCTTGTAAGGGAAACCTGCATGGGGCAATGATAATCAATATTTGTATTCTTCAAAGGAGAATTTACAAAAACCAATAAACATAGGCTTCCAATTGTTCATTCAACCATTCGACCCACTCTCTATTTCAACATTTTCCCCTATAAATATACATGAATAAAAAACAAATTTCACATAGTTACAAAAAATTATCCATCATAATTGTCCACCTATACCAAATTTTGCAGATTATATTTAACAAGTAACTGAACAATATGAGCCACAAAAATGCTAATATCCACAATATATTGGGAGATTTGTTGGCATATCTCAAGAATATTCACCTTGACAACAATTTACCTGATATATCATGCTCAATTTATTCATCACCTTCCTTGCAAGCCAAGAGAAGCTAAGCACCATTGCAATTCTCTATCAACACTGGTTTTGTGAACATGTCTATACAATTTTATTATGTATGGGATTTTTCCAGATGCACTCCACCTCCATAAACAACCTATATTAAAAAATGATATTTAACATGAGTATTCTTTTTCTTACAATGGTAATATGCATTTTTAGCCAAATAAATAGTTCTTTTACTATCACAAAATAGTTTATGTTGTCCCGCATCCTTCCAAACTCACCCAGCAAACCTTTTAACCAAATTGCATCTTTGCAAGAATGTGAAGAAGCTACATATTTTTCATCCATAGTGAATAAAGAAACAATATTATGAAGCTTTGACATCCAAGTAATAGCTCCACCTACAAAATTAAATATATATCTTGAAGTTGATCTACTCTTGTCAAAGTCACCTGCAAAATCTGAATCGACATATCCACAAACTGAATTACTCGTACCAATATAGTTGATATTGTAAGTACTTGTGCTCCTCAAATACTGAACCACCCATTTCAGAGATACCCAATGCTATTTTCTTGGATTTTCCATGTATCTACTACAACACCAACTACATGTGAAATATTTGGTCTTGTACTAACCATCGCATACATTAAAATCCCTATTGTATTAGCATACAATACTTGAGACATGTATTTCTTTTATTCATCAGTACTAGGACATAAAATTGAAGAAATATTGAAACAAGAAGCCAAAGTGATTGCTACTGGTTTCACATTGTTCATACCAAGCCTCAAAAGTATTTTCTCCACATACTTTTGTTGTGATAACCACAACTTATCATTTTTCATTTCTCTAAGTATTCCCAAGATTTGTTTTGCTTCTCCTAGATCCTTAATATCAAACACCCTAGCCATCTGAGAATTTAACCTATTGATCACAACCATGCTCTTTCTTGCAAAAAGCATATCGTCAACATATAACACCAAAATAGTGAATATGCCATTTTACAACTTTTTAAAATATACACAATGATCATACCCACTTCTTGTAAAATTATTTCTCACTATGAAGGAATCAAACTTCTTGTATCATTTCTTGCGTGATTGCCTCAGGCCATACAATGAATTCTTGAGTTTGAAAACAAATCATTTATTTCGATTCTGATCAATCCCTTCTAGTTGTTCCATATATATTTCCTCATCCAAATCAACATGTAAAAACATTATTTTAGCATCTATCTGCTCTAAATCTAGATCAAATAATGCAACTGATGCTAATAAAATTTGAATTGAAACAAGATTAATAACTAGTGAAAAAATATCACGAAAATCAATACCTTCTTTCTAAGAATACCCCTTTTCAACCAGTCTTGCTTTGTATCTATTGGTGTAAATATATGTTTAGTATATTGCACTCATTTATATATCAATCGGGGATTCGTAATCAAAAGAGTTGTTACACTATATGTGTCAAAAATAGGTAATCTATCTATGTTTGTTGTATCTAGATCAATCAAGAAATGATCAATAACAAAATACTCTATTTTTGGAATATCTGAACATTATTCTTCACACAACTTCAAACTAGAAGATAAAGCTCATAGTAAAAATCTCAAGAAAACACTTGGTTGGAAAAGTCTCTAGCTTAGATAGCAAGTTTGTTCATTATAGGCTCGTGAAATAAAAAGATGAACGTAGAAATTAAATTCACATAACAATTGACAATTCACTCTATTTACTCTTGGAAAGAAACCAATCATGACCTAATCAATTCCAATAAAAACTTCATTCCTTAATACATGAGACAGTCAATATGATTGAAAGACTTCATTACTGATGCATGAAGGGTGAGAGATGAAGTCTAATTGTTCTTGTACCTACGGAGGACAACACAATTACTAAGACTTCCAAATTCAGAAAAATAACAATTGCTTATATAACAATTCCAAACATCTATCCAGATTTGACTAAATATCACCATACAGAAACATAAATAGAATCATCTACTATGCTTAATGCATATATATTCTTTCACACTTATCCAAAATCAACAGGTATCTATTTAGAGACCTATGTTGTACTTAGGAAAGTTCATGCACTCTGAATCATTTGCAATACACAATTATCTTATTTGCACACTCACACACAATTAACTTATGTCCACACATAAACATATAAAGGGAGACTTACCTTGGTTGGGGAGACTTCATCCTCATGACACAAAGTGCATGAGTGATGAAGTCTATTGTGGTCTTCAAACGAACCAAGGATGATTCCATCCAATCAATTTATTGGAGCCATCTCGAGTGTACTCGTTCAAAACTTGAATCTTGTAGAAGAGGGTTTAGTACCACACTAGCACAGTAATAGATATTGGTACCGGATAAGCATAGAGTTGGTACCGGATTAATGTAGAGTTGTTACCGAAATAGCCGGAGTACAGGAATATAATAGTTGAAATGTTGCAGTATCGGACCAACGGAAGTACCAGACGAATCTCGAAGATGAGTACCTGATGAGATAATTCCTTGTCATGAAGTTGCTTAAAGTAATCCAAGTAATTAGAAGCATAAACAACAATAATTAAGTCCCAATTAATTAAGAAATCAAACGAATCATGTTTTTAACATGGGTTACCTCATTATGCATATGAATAAGGTCACAAGGCAGGTTTTTGGAAGAAATAGACAACATATGCATATATCAGAGGTAAAATTGACCAATATGGAAGATAATATAAGGTAATAGAGATATCAAAATGGAGACCCAACATTTCCACCATGCTTAATTCATTGCATGTCCTGATGCAAAAATGTCGAAATTAGTACTCAAAATTTTGCAATACTAAAATTGTCTTCCATCCTAGTTGAATATCATTTTTCTGGTTGTGGAATATTGAAACTAGAGGCCTCGCCCTTAAGATCCTTCTTGATAACCCTGGTGTACTCGATCAAAGGAAGAACTTTGTTAATATTAGCAGAGGATTCTTATTGCGCATCATGTAACCTTCAGTTATATTCTTTCAATTGTTTATTCTCTTCCTTAAAGTGCCTATCGAAAACTTGATACTATGTAACCTCTTGTTTTAACTTCTTATTCTATTTTGTAAGTTTCCCAACATTTAATACCAATTGTTGCTTGCTCAAGGAACTGATAGGATCCGATAGGGTTTCTTTCTCAGTTACCTCCCCTAGGGCTTCCACCTCCTTCCTTAAACCTCTTAAGGTCTATGTTACTAACCCCTTGGTTTCACTGATCGTTGCTCATAGAAACTTTCCTTCTCTGGAGAAGTTGGAATATGAATAGGCTCCTCTGGAAAAGAAGGAACATGTGGAATTATTATTTGTTTAGCCATTCTTCTTGTAGTTCTATGCACTCAATGTGAGGCTTCCTTATATGTACTGACAGGAGTAGAAGTTTCTCCAAACAATTTTCTCTTCTTTGTTGTAGGAGAAGATGTATCTCTTAGAACCTGTTGTTTCTGCACAGATTTTGTTTTTACCTTATAGGAATGAGGTGTACGCTCTGTATTTTTCTTCTTTTGTACCTTATTCGTTTTTACTCTAGGGGATTGAAGTGGAGGTATGGAAGTCTGCCCTTTCTGTACAATCCTTGTTTTTACCCTATGAGGTGGAGGTGTAGATATAGGAGTTGGCTCTTTATGCGCATTCTCATTTTAAGCTTCCCCATACTTCTAATTTTCAATTTAGGATTCTTCTTCAACTTACTAACCGACTCTTGAGGAAAATCAATAGTTTCCTCAGGGGCACCATATGAAACTTCATTTTGACCAGATTTCTTCCTTTTTCACCTCTGACTTTGTGGAAATTAAATTATAGGGATCGAGGATAGACTTGGTTCCTTAGATTGGGAGGACCTCTCTTTCCTGGATGTAGTAGGATCCTTTGGTATTTTTTCTTCTGGCACATCCTTCTTTTGAAACTTTTTCATGCTTCGAATATTTATTTCTCTGGTGATAATTCAATAGTTTCCTTGGGAGCACTATCTGATAATTCACCTTGCCCATAGTTCTTTCTTTGTTTCCTCTTACTGCATGGTAATTTAGTTTTAGGGACCAAGGATGGACTTGATTTTTGGGATTGAGAGGCCCTCTTTTTCTTGGATGCAGTAGGCTTCTATATCATACCAGACTTACCCTCATCCAATCTATCAATAGGTTGGGATGTGTTATCGCTCAGTTTGTAGTCAAGGTCAGGTAGCTTAAAGGTAAAGGTCAAACTGGCGTAACAAGAGCTTCCCCACCCACTGTCACCCCGATGGGGGGATCTTTCTATTCATGGTGGTTAATCCCAAGGGAGACGTCCCTAGTAATCTGGGGTATTGAAAGGAAAAGGATCAAGAGATTAAGGCTCAAAAGGTCAAAGTAGGTTTTCCCTTCACAAATTACTGCTAGGAAGATAATCAAAATGAAAGTATTCCACAAAACAGGCACCTGTTTGTGAGACAAGGCAAATAAAACTAAAATGTGAAATAGTGGTTAGTACTTCATAAACAAATGACTATCTTTATTATATATGAGCACATATAGCAGTAATTATTGACGAAGTCAATGATTGCAAAAAATGACAATGGTTTATAATATTACCTCTCAATAACACTGGAAATGATATAGCATTCAATGTATAAAATCAATCCTTGAATTATCACAATGCATTAAATATCATCATATGCTCACATACAAAGTTTGTTGCGTCACTATACTAGAGGTGACGTCAGCCTAGTTCTAGGGTTAGTTTGATAGGCAAAGAAATGGACGTTTTGCAAATTAGCCAATGAAAATAATCAACACTTCAATGTTTATTGCTAGATGACAAAGCCACAACGTCTTATATCAAACAAGAGTTCAAAAGAGGCATGATGTCATCATAAAATTAGGGTTAGTAAGTCACTAGGGTTAGTTAGGGTTTCAAATTTTCGAAGTTTCAAAAGGTTGTTTTGACACAATAGACTCAACGTTGGATAATCAGACTAGTGCCTTAGGGTATAATGGAGTCAAGGAGTAAGGATAAAGTCTCGAGAGAATATAAATTTAAGGACAAGAGGGTTAGGATTTCTAGTACTGCAATGGTAGGGCCACAAAGTCAAAACCCTAAGGGGAGGAGGCTCATTCTGGTGTTGCTTAAGCAAGGCCGCATGCTCCTCCCTCTTTCCTTAGAAAATCCTTGGCAAAACGGCTAGCTTAGGAACATAAATCTAGGGATGAAAAGTGTTGCAAAGGCAAGGCCCTTCAAACCCTAAAGGTCAAAACCCTAGGTGTAAACTCAATTAGGCCTAGGACATCTTCCTTCTTCAACTTATGTTTCAAAACTAACTCAGAAAAAGGGGAATAAGTGTAGCAACGGCTAGGCTATATTCTCCTTAATCAATGGCTAAAATAAGTCTTCTATCATGGGGACATGAAGCAAGAACCTACTTGTGTGCTTGCTATCTAGGGTTTCAATGATTAAGCAAAATAATAACAATGTAACCATAAATGTAAGAGATTTAACCTACAACCATTCAATCAAGAAGTTTTGCATGAAAAATACACTTACAAATCAATG
>JZKD02S1913756.1:27128-38508 GCA_000966675.3 Picea glauca
TTCTTAGGGTCCCTTTAGTTTCTTATCGAGAGGCCTTTTATTGCCTTCTCGGGGATCCCCTGGGTGAAGCATCTCTAGGTTTCATTTCTTATGGATTTTATCTTTTACCAGCTGCATTTACCTCCTGGGCCTTTAGCCCCTTCTTCCCACAAGATAAAGTGTAACCCTCAAAAGGTCATCCTAATGGCCGGACTAAGGGAATGGGATATATGTGCGGGAGATAAGATGAAAAATGATATAATGGTGGGAGCGGAACGATGGCTACAAATCCCCTTGGGTGGCTAACCAAAACCCATGAATACAAGCTTGCTAAATCACCCCATCAATCACCCCAACAATGGTCAAGTGGATTAGTGTAAGATCCAAGCAGTCATCAGAAATGAAAGGAACCTAATGCATATATAAGAAGGTTATAATGATAAAAAATGACACATACCATGATACCTTGGACCAATTACCTCATGGAGCAAGAGTCCTCTCTGATGCAAGTCCAAGCCGATGGTGATGGAAGCTTCTACTGCTGACAGGACAAATCTGGTGAAGAAGAAGAAAGATGGGCCCTCCAGGGCCATGCTCAGGTCAATCCTACTCTCGGTACTTCATGTCTAGGACCTGTGGGCCTCGAGAAATGATCTCCTAGTTATCCCTAGATATCGGGGATAACAAGATGAACTAGGTGTAACATCAACTTCTTCATTTCCTAACTTCTTCCCTCTACTTTTCCTTTCCCTTTTCTTTCTACTGGACCCCTCACTACATGCCTCTATTTCATGTTCTTCTATAGATTTCGAAACTCCCTCTTGTGAAAATTTTTGTTGAAGGAGTTGTTTCCAACTACTGCCTTGTTTTCTCAATGCATGGAAAACCAATAATCTAATTAAGACATGGTAATGGATACTAGTTTCAAGTTTCTTAGATGTTGATTTAACTCTCCTAACCATTTTGTTTAGACTCATCCAAAGGAAATGGGGAAATACAATTCGTGGCCCACCTTCAAAGTGCGACAAAAGTTTTAAATGATATAATAAGGTCATGATCTACCTCCTTTCACATGTGAGAAACCTATCCAGGTTGATGAGCATTGTCCAATACTCTTCCTTAATATAGCTCTAGGGAATAACTTTGGTCTAGTCGAGATCCTGATGCTCCGTCCTTAGAAACTTCTAACATATCTTTTTCTCAATGACAATGCCCTTGAAATATTTCTCTGTAGAGGAGGGAAATCTTGTAGCTTCCGCTATGGTTTCCTCTGTAATTGTTAATTTCATCTCCCCAAACGGGACACTCTCGTCATCATAGGTCTAAGAAAAATCACGAGGTACCCCTTTGTGATAGCCTTTGAATATTACCAAAAATAGAACCCATCCGACCCGCTCAAATTTCCCTTTGTAAGCTTGGTATTATTGTGTCTCTGTGTATAATTGGAGCACTGGTTCATTTCTATCAACCCCCATGTCACATCAGAGCAATTCTACCAGCGTATATGCCCAAAGGACAAAGAATGAGGGTTTAGTACTGGAACAGATCAGGATGCGATAGAATACTGAAATGGGATATAGTGTGAAAAATGGTATGAAGGGACAAAGCACAGTGTGAACGAAGATTGTATGAAAAAATGATGGGTAAATAAAGATCATCTGGATGGTGAAGCCATCTAGAGGAGCGTTTATAAGTTGGAATTCAGATTACAAGGGTCAAATCTGTGGTCATGATGGCAAGGTAAGGTAAGTCGTATCCATGAATAACTTAAAGGATTGTATAGAGTTTTACTTCACACCGTGTTGACAATAATGTTGGCCAATGATTACAGGAGATGTGGTCAGTGTAACCGAAATTCATAGTTATGCAATCGTTTGACATCATCGCGACCGGAAAATAATCATGGGTTTGACATGCATTAAGATGTGGTTTAAATAAATGATTCACACGGCATGATGTTGGATCATGGAACTATGATATTTCTTCACCATATGAACATAAATATTTGACCAGAGTGTTTGGGAATGGAATTGGTCTTGTTAAAGGTATAATTACTTCGTACTCTCAACATATTATGATGATCCCATCAAAATCTTCGAGTGCATGTGAATGATTTATTTAGCAGGAAATACCCTCGGTATTTCAGAAGGTAATGGTAGGGAATTTTTAATAATTGAGGAAAGAAGGATGCATGAGAGTAACCACACATCTAGTACACAAATAGTATGATTCTTTAATAAAAAGGGATAAGATAGTGAGAATATACCTCTTATTACCTGAAACATTTGTATCAAGAAGAAAAAACCTTTGAGTATAGAATAAGAATTACCAAAACTTCAACACCAGTACCAGATCATAGCTTAGTATCGAACCACTGCAGAAAATTGTTGTAGTACCGGACCAACATAGGCCTTCTCCCTCAGTTCCATATGAACATAGAGGTGAATATTGTTGCAGTACCGGAACAACACAGACCTTCTCCCTCACTATCAAATGAACACAGAGGTGAATATTGTTGCATTACTAGAACAACACAGAGACTTTCCCAGTACCAGATGAACATAGAGAGAATATTTGCAGTACCAGAACATCACATAGATGTTATCTAGTACCCGATCACCACAAAATTTTATTCGGGTACTCAATGAAAATTGGATAAGGTACATGGTGGTGTATTTTGTAGACTGGAACTTTGTAGGCCACATTTTGTATAAATTGTTGGCATTTTCTACTTTTATGGAAGAGAACATGTGATTTTATTCTAGTGAAGGACCATATAGATAAAGCAACAAACAACACCTAGTACCGAAACCTTGAAATTGCAGAGGAAGTGTCAGAAAATGAGGCAAGATAATTCAATGACTGGGATCCAAGATCTGTAACAAGAAGGTACTATGTATATAGACAATCTCATGTTGAGATTCAGAATCCTCCTCTTTTTGGAACCAATATGATCGCTTCTTTTGTTTTCACTTCCATTTTATTATAAAAACAACGCTAACTACTACTATTATGTGGATTTTTCTTCTACTGATATTAGTTAATTCTCTCATATGTTTTCAGTTTTAAGGAGTCTGAAAAAATAAAAGAAAACTCCATCTATTGTCCCGTGAATTTTTCTTTAGCCTGAGCCAGTTCCTGCTCGCCCGTGTTTTCAATTATTAGAAGTCTAAAAAACTTAAAGAAAACTCCATATATTGTCCCGTGGATTTTCTCGAGCCTAGGAAAGTTCCTTCTCGCTGGTGTTTTCAATTTTTAGGAGTCTGAAAAACTTAAAGAAACCCCATTTAGCTCCTTTTCCATATATGATCTACTAGGGATGGATAAAGGGATAAATATATATCTGGCAGATGCCCTCCTTATTCATTTATCTACATGAGAACACAATCAACTTTTTGTTTTTGTTAGTAACACCAAAATTTATATCTAATGACACACCTATTTATAGATATGTACATAGACAAATTAATTCACACAACAAACTTATTATGTTGGATCAGTAGGAGGAGAAGTCCCCTTTCTTACCAATTGCATTTCAAAATTTTGAAGAACATGTGTAATAAAATCCTCTTTGGATAGAAGCTTATGATAAAACTTTAATCGATGTTCATTCACAACAAAGGAGGTTTGATTCTCATCAATAGTCTTTATCTTAACTGAACCATTGTTGTAAACCATATCAACTTCATAGGGTCTCAATCTTCTAGTAGATAATTTACCTTTAAAATTCTTGATCCTACTATCATACAATAGGGCCCAATCACTTGACTGAAAATAATTTTTCTTGATGTAGTTATCATGCCATTTAGTCCTTTGTTATTGTATAAGGGTATTCCTTTGAAGAGCATATTGTCTAATCTCATTAAGCTCATTCAACTGCAATATCCTATATTTTTTAGCTTCATCCAAATCCATCCCTAATTGCATGGCAGTCTTGAAGGTTTTCACTTGAAATTCTATGGGAAGAAACACGTGCTTCCCATATACCAACTCACGAGGTGTATGGACCCTTGTGTTTCTCCAAGTTGTTCTATAGGCCCATAAGGCCTTAGGAAACCTATCAACCCATTATTTATGATGTAGCTTCACAGTCTTGGTAAGAATAAATTCTATCACCTTGTTAGTTGATTCTACCTACCCATTTGCTTGAGGGTGATAAGGTGAAGATTTTCTTCGTTTAATTTTATATTTTTCAGTAATAGCTTTGACCAAATTGGAGGTGAATTGGGTTCCTTGTTCAGTTACTATTTCTTGACGCACACCAAAGCAATTAAATATTTCTTCAAACTGAAAATCTACAATAGATTATTCACTTGCAGAATATAAAGCTTTAACCTCCACCCATTTGGTCACATAATCTTTGCAAACCAGGATGTACTTCTTCCTTCGAGGCATAGGGTTATTGGTTCCTACAAAATCCAAATCCTATTTCTCAAAAGGTTCAATTACTACATGATCTTGGAGAGGCATCTCATCAATTTCAGTGGGTTTTCCCATCCTCTGACAATCATCACAGCTGGCCACATACTTATTTGCATCCTTGAAAATAGTTGGTCAATATTAGTCGGATTGTAATATCTTGTATGTTGTTCTTTTATCAACAAAATGGCCTCCCCATGGACCATCATGAAAGGATTTGAATACTTCATGCATCTCATCCTCCTAGGCACACCTTCTGATAACCAAATCAGGCCTAGTATGGTATAAACAATCATTATGCCACATGTAATTGGCACTCAACTGGATAATCCTCTATTTTTATCAAGAGGAAATATTTTGAGGTAGCTTTCATGTTACATGATAGTTGACTACATCTTCATACCAAGGAATGTAAGTAAAAATAGAAAATAAATTCTCATATGGAAAATTTTCATCTATCGGTGCATTATCACTTGTATGAATGAGTCTAGACAAGAAATCAACAACTAAATCATCTCTTCCAGAACTATCAATGATGGTGATATTGAATTCTTGCAGTAATAACAACCATCTAGTCACTCAAGCATTTGTAACAGGTTTTTTCATCAAAAATCTGATGGTTGAGTGGTTTGTATATACAAAATCTTCACACCCTATTATGTAGTGTCTGAACTTATTAATGGCATGTACTATTGACGAGAATTATTTTCGAGTGATAGTGTAATTTACTTTAGTAGGTGAAATATTTTTGCTGACAAAGTATATAGCATATGGAACCTGGCCTTCCCTTTTTCCTAAAATAGCCCCCAAAGTTGTATCTGAGGCATCACTGCAGATATGAAGAGGAAGAGACTAGTTTGGTCTGCTTAAAACATGGGCACTTGAAATATTTGTTCTTAAAATTTCAAAAGAAATTTGACATTGTTCATCCCAACAAAATTTAGACTCTTTTGCTAACAGTTTGAACAATGGGGTAGCTAGGTTTGTAAAATTTTGAGTGAACCTCCTATAGTAACCAGCAGGCACTAAAAAGATTCTAACTTCTTTGTGTGAGCTAGGGATTTTTATTTGAGAAATGATGTCAATACTGGCATGGTCTACCCTTATTCTGGTACTGGAGATGTGATGACCTAAAATAATTCCTTCAGTGAGCATCATTCTAGATTTTTCATGACTGAGGGAAAGGTTGGTCTCTTTACACCTTATCAATGCTTTCTCCAAATTGTCCATTGCTTGCTGGAAATCATCCCCATATACTATGAATTCATCCATGTAGACTTCTACACAGTCATGGGTCAAATTAGAGAAAATGGCCAGGACAACCCTTTTAAAGGTGGCAGGGGCATTACACAAACCAAAAGGAAGAACCCTATAAGCATAGGTACCCCATGGGAAAGTAAATGTGGCTTTGTCTTGATCTTCTGGTGAAATTTGAATCTAATTGTAACCACTAAACACATCCAAGAAAGAAAAATACCTCTTCCCAGACAATGTGTCCAAGACCTGGTCTATGAAAGGCAAAGGAAAGTAATCCATGTAGGTATCCTTGTTCAATTCTCGAAATTCCACACAAATCCTCCATTTACCATTTTTCTTAGGGACAATAACTAATGGGGATACCCACTTGCTATCCGAAATAGGGTAAATAAAATTGGCATGAAAGAGATTTTGGAGTTCTTCTTTCACTATGTATTTTAAGGCTGGATTTATTCTTTTTTGGGGTTTCCTATCAGGTCTGAGTTGTTCATTGGTGTAAATATGATGCATACAATTGTCTGGGTGAATCCCTTTCATGTCAGAGTAATCCCATACAAAATCACCCGATTGTCCTTGAATCATTTGAATCATTTTTTGTTGTTGATCTGTTTCTAAGCTAGCATTGATATACAAGGATTTTCCAGGACTGATTTCAATAGTTTAGATAGTTTATTCTTTCCCTTCATCTATTTGTGAAATGGTGGACATTGTAGAGGTGGAGGAGTGCCATATTTCCTGAAATTCAGAGATGAAGATATGTGTATATTCTAGAAATATTGAGGGCATTCAATGCATTCGATATCAACCAAAAACAGGCTTAAAATATGTTCTTTAGTTTTCTCTTGAACTCCTTTTACTTGATCTAGTGTTATCAAGGGATTTGTACAGTCCTCCTCCCTGTATGGATTATCCAACCAGAAAGGAACTTCAATGTCTAGTTGGGAAGGAGGAAAGAGAATAAGTTTTTGACTTTGGATCCCATTAGAGATTGTCATCTCTCTAGACTGACAACTAATAAACACATCAACAATGTCCAACCAAGGTCAGACAAGCACCACTTGATGTCTTGGTTTGTAGGATTTAAGATGAATCACTAAGAAATCCACAGGGTACTCCCAAGATTCCAAAGTGATTGTTACATAATCTGGACTTCATGTTGGATTGATAACGGATTTGTTTGCTAATTCTAGTAGAATATGCGTTGGTCTTAGGTGATTTAGTTACAACATTTTCATGGTGTCAACCAGCATAACATTTATTGTTTCTCCTATATCAATAAGTGTGTTTGGAAAATAAACACCATTAATCTCTATGGTCACCACTATATTTTCTGGATCATTATATTTAAATGGCATTTCTGATTTAAATTCTGATAATTGTCCAACCACCTATATAACAGGAGGATCCTTCCTCTTCCTCCCTAGATTTTTAATGCAAAGATCCCTTACAATATTAGCATAAATAGGAATGTCCTTGATGGCTTGAAGTAGGGGAATATTTACAGATATGTTTCTAAGTTCACTCTCTAGATTATGCCCTAGATGTACCTCATATTTTTTCACAAGTAACCTTTATGGATAAGGGGGAGGATTAGTTTCTGAGGTATTTATGATGGATGAGAAATGTGACAAGGAATTTCTTGTTGTACAGGGGTGTCTGTTTATTCATCTGATTGGTTATCCATTTGTTCTTCTTCTTCAACTTCTTGGTTATCTACTTGTTCTTCTTCTTGAATAACCATAGTAGGATTTGGTTTATTCAAAGCCCTCCCTGATCTTAATTGAATTCCATTAAATGAAGCAGAAGTTATCACATATGTGGGGAATGTTTGTACTTCAATATTTTGTACAAGTTGTGTAGGTATATTGTTTGGATTAAGAATGGTTTGTGCAAAAATAGGGGTAGGTCGAGGAGGGTTTGGGATAGGTGCAGATTGTATTTGTTGTTACATATTTGGGTTCATAGGCAATGTAAGTTGTTGTTGCTGCAGATTTGGGTTGATAGGAAGTCTAAGTTATTGTTGTTACAGATTTGGGTTCATAGGAAATGTAAGTTTTTGTTGCAGTTGTGGAGGTGGATGGAGAGCAGGTGGATTAAATCTCGGTAGCAACTGAGAGATATTGGAAGGGTATTGTTGGTAAGTGGGAAAGGTTGTTGACTGAAAGGTAACATTACCATACGTAGGTCCCCTCCATCCTTATTTCCAAGGTTGGATTTGTCGTTTTTGAGATTACCATTGAGGGTAAGGCATTGGAGGTACCCATTGTTGTTGTTAATATTGTGTGGTAGGATCTACAAACATATTAGCATTTTGTTGTCTCCATACCCTCCTAGGGGGATATGATGTTTCTTGAGATTATCCCTTTAGTATGGCTTGTAGTCCAGGTAAGGAAGGACACTCTTTAGTAGGGTGATCCTTTTTACATATTCCACAAACATCAATGACATTAATGGGACATTCCTTTTCAGGATTCCTTTTCCTACACCAAGGACAAAAAATTGCCAAAGTAGCATTTTCTTCTTGTTGTTTTCTTTTGATTTAAATGGTATCAAGTTGGGTGTTGATGGTGTTGAGGATGTATATTTTGAGGTTTTCTAGTAGATTCCCCAATTATATCCTAGTAAGACCTTCTAGAGTGGGTTCATTAATTTTTTTATACGATCCCTTACACTTTTTTCCTGTTTTGGCTTGGTTGTGCGAGTACCTTTTACAATACTCTGCAATGTCTACAAACGACTTCTGATACACATCTCCAGAAATCATGAGGTTTAGTACCTCGATACATTCATCCCTTATACCTTTTAGGAAGATGGTCCTAACTGTGGTTGTGTCTAAGGAAAATTCTTTTGTCTTTTGATAGTTGTATATGAATCTTTCTAAGTAGCCTTCAAAACTTTCCTCTTTAGAATACTACATTTTAAATATGTCATTCCTAGCATCCCTAGGTCTGCAGTAGTCTTGATATTTCTAGAAGAAATTATCCTTCATGTCATCCCAAGATATGATAGTGTGTTCACCTAGGCTCATAAACCACCTTAATGTCGAGTCATTAAGTGTGGTTGGAAAGAGTTTTAGTTTTTGTGCATTATCAGTGTAATTATAACTCCTACATAGTATATCAAATTCAAACAAAAATGAATGAGGATCTTTTGTTGACATACCATGGAAGTGAGGTAGTGATGACAGTGGAATATTCTTCATAGCAACATATATGGTAATGTCTAATATTGGGAATCCAAATGTCTATGTCTCATTGTTTGCATTTACCTCTTCATCTACCATATCTCCAAATAACACATTGTAGGGTGTTGGTGATGTCTCCCCACTAAGTGATGATTCAACTACTGGGTTGTTTGGTATTTCAAATTGTTCCAATACCTTGTTTGTTATCCCAATGGAAGATGTGGCCTCTTCTACCACTACCTCTGTCTCTTTTCCAGCCCTTCCTTCTGAGTGGGTCACCCGTGATTCCCTTTTTTCTTGTTGCACTATGTTTTCGATTTGAACAATAGCTTCAGATTTGGTGCCTTTGGTTGTTGTTCTAATTGCTTCTCTTGAAATTTCTCCTCTAAGAATTGTTCCTGCACATAAATTAGTTGAATTAGTGTGGGGGCAGGGTTTCTTGTTGTTTTGTTTTCTAAATTTTATGAAATTTTGGAGGCAATAAATATACCTTTACTATCCCCATGTCTACTGATACAAAGAAGAAACTCTAATATTGATAAAACAAAAAATTTTAAATACCAAAGGTAGGAGGACAACCTGACCTTGGAGAAACCCCACCAAAGTGGATGTGTAGGTTCTTACCTCTCATCTTACCATCTTCTCTCCTCCCTTAGGTTGTCGTTAAATCCAATCCAAACTCATTAAACCAATCAAACTCAAAACACTACCTATTACTGATTACAACTGCCTGACAACGACACCAAAATGTTGGTGTAAATATATGTTTAGTATATTGCATTCATACATATATCAATCCAGAATTTGTAATCAAAAGAGTTGTTACACTATATGTGCCAAAAATAGGTAATTTATATATGTATGTTGTATCTTTCTCAATCAAGAAAAAGTCAATAACAAAATACTTTGTTTTTGGAATATCTGAACACTATTCTTCACACAACTTCAAACTAGAAGATAAAGCTCATAGTAAAAATCTCAAGAAAATGATTGATTGGAAAAGTCTCTTGCTCAGATATAAAGATTGTTCATTATAGGCTCGTGAAATTAAAAAATTAATTCAGACACTACTTCCTATAGCAATTGAATTCACATAACAGTTGAAAATTCACTCTATTTACTCTTGGAAAGAAACCAATAATGACCTAATCAATTCCAATCAAAAATTCCTTCCTCAATATAGGAGACAATCAATATGATTGAAAGACTTCATTATTGATGCATGAAGGGTGAGAGATGAAGTCTAATTGTTCCTGTACCTACTAAGGACAACACAATTACTAAGACTTCCAAATTCAGAAAAATAACAATTGTTTATCTAACAATTCCAAACATCTACCCAGCTTTGACTAAATATCACCCTACATAAAAATAAATATAATAATATACTATGCTTAATGTATATCTCTTCGTTCACACTTATCCAAAATCAACATGTATCTATTTAGAGATCTACGTTGTACTTAGGAAAGTTCATGCACTCAGAATCATTTGCAATACACAATTATTATATTTGCACACTAACACACAATTAACTTATGTCCACACATAAACATATACGGGGAGACTTACCTTAGTTGGGACGGTGGTTCCTTGCCGAACCAACAAGGTATATCTAAATAAATTACAGAATAGATACTTTACTCACATCCATGAATTTCAAAAACTAGCATTTGTATTCTTTCAATTAAACGAGTGAATGAGTAACTCAACATTCAATTTCCATCATAAAAGTGTATATTATATCTATATCATCAATCACTACACAACATCCCATTTTAAATAAGGTCATATGTTACAATCAAAGTCTGAATATAATCAATGATTCTTTACAAAATATTACAAATGGTGAACATAATGTATCTCAAGGAATGGACTTCATCCTCATGACATGAAGTGCATGAGTGATGAAGTCTATTGTGGTCTTCAAATGAACCAAGGTTAAAAGGAGGGGAATTTGAGTTGGGAACATGGCCCTTAAGGATCCAGTGTTTCAACTACAGCTCTGATACCAAATGTAATGACTGGTTTTAAATTAACATCTAAAAATTCTACTAAATCCTACCAAATGTACAGCAATTTCTACAGGTTTATAAAGGAAGAATTATTCCAAATTTTCTCAACACTTACGCAAGTAAAATTTATCAATGAGTAATAAATCTAATTAAGCAATGCATAAACTCGAATTAAATACCTTAACTCTGATGCTAATTTTCGTTGCCAGCTGCCTTGTTGTTGCTCTCCTGCTACCTGCTACACAGTCCAGTCCTGTTGCAAACACAGAAAAATAATTGCCCGAAACTATTGTCCACCCTGCCAACTAGGAAAATGACCTAGCTCCAGGATATCTACGGATATCCTGGCCCTCCGAGCCCAATACCTCTAGCAACTCGGTGCCTGCCTGATCAATATGTCACAACCAACAAATCCCGTGCCTCAATCTGAGCACACCAATCTCACAGCCCCTCTCAGCTTTCTGCAATACTCAGAGATCTCCAAAATCATGGCCAACTTCCCCCCCGGTAGAATCATTTCTCCTCC
>JZKD02S1913756.1:39867-63333 GCA_000966675.3 Picea glauca
GATTCCACAAATTTCATGAAATTGGACACATTATGGCTCTTTTCTCATGTCTATCTCCTTAGGGTCAACCCCTATTGAAGGTTTGGAGAATTAAATCCACCATGGAAAGAGAAAAAGTGTGGAGGTCTGCTTGGTATATGGAAAGAAGAAGGAAGTTTTCAGCAAATCGGGGAATGAAAAAGATACTAGCTATGCCATGGGAGACTTAGTCCTTTAGGAAACTCACTCAAGTTTACAGAACAATGATGTTTCTCCCACTAATATGTCAATTCCAAATTATTTGAATGATGTGAATTTGGTTTCTACCCTTCCTCTTCCCCTTGTCCCCCTTCCTCTTCTCCCTCTATGCCTCTCTCGAAGAATGTGGTTTATCCCCCTAAGGCTTCGCCCCCCCTTCCTTCCTTAGGATAGGTGTCTCCCAACCCTCCTTTCCCTCCTTCCTTGACCCCCTCTAGTCGTAAATTCCCTTGGTTTTCCCATGCCCCCCCTTTTCCTTCTCCTTCATACCCTCCTCTTCCCTCTTCTCCCCCATCTATTAAAGTCCCCTCTCTACCTCCCCCTCCTGTGGAAAATTTGAAGTGTCCATCTCCCTCTTCAAAAGGATATGCATTGTGTTCTAAAAAACACCCAAAAGAGGCCATTCCCTCAAAGGGTGGATGGGATCTTGACCCTCCTCTAGACTCACAAGCTAGAATAAAGTCTCACTTGTCGAAGTAAAATGAAAAAGTAGTTGTTGAAATTTGGAAAGGAACCCAAGCAACCATTACCAAGGCCCTTAGAGCATGGAGGGCCTTGCCTCTCCATTCAAAATGATTCTTCTCTCATTCAATTCTAAAGGGGTTGGGGGGGGAGGGNGGGGGGGGAATAGAAAAAACTATCCCTCAAGAGGCTTCTCCTAAGCCTCAAATGAGATATTATTTTTCTTGAGGAGACTATGTTTTAAGGGGATGTCATCATTAAAACCATGAGCCCTTAGCTAAAAAACTAGTCTTTCAATACTGTAGATGCATAGAATATTTCAGGAGGGTTTCTTACTGGATGTAATCTCGACTTCAAGGATATATCCTTCTCCTCTATTTCTTCTTCCATCTATGTCAAACTAAAACATGAAGATTATGATTTTTCATTTTCTAATGTCAATATATATGACCCCTATAATGAAAGGGTCTTATTTTGGGAATATCTAAAAGATACAGGCGTTTTTAGCGATCCTCTCTTCGTTATAGGGGGAGAACTAAACTTTAAACTCTCCCTTAGAGAAGTGTGGGGACCAAACCATAGAGAATATCATCATAGAGGCTTCTTTCTCTCCCTCCTTGAGTCTGCAAGTTTGGTCAACCTAGAACTAGTGAAGCTCACCCCAACATGGCGTAACTTCAGAATGAGGAATGGATGAGTTGCTACGAGATTGGTTAGATTTCTAGTCTCCAATAAATTATTGGAAAAAGGGTTTTATATTTATATTGATAGTGGAGGACGAGGGGAGTTCGAGTCATTATCCTATCTCTGTGTGGTGGAATTCAAATTCCAAATCTCCACCTACTCCCCTTAAAATTAATCAAGTTTAGCTTCGAGATGAATACTTTAAGTGATTGGTCATTTCCACTTGGGAAAAGTTGAGTCCAAATAATCCTGAACCTCTAATGGTCCAATTTTAATCCAATCTAAAGAGAAACAAATATGCTATTAAAAAGTGGATCCCTATATGGAAATACAAAATGCATACGGAAATCTTGGATATCAAAAGAAACCTCTCAAGGCTCCTCTCTAATGTCGATGGAGGTTCACTTGGCCTGACTCAGCTTGAACAGATAAAAATACTCAAAGAAAAGAGAAACACATGGTTGATAAAAGATGAATAGGAGTAGCATATGAAAATTAGAGCTCTATGACTACAAGAAGGAGATAATAATACTAAATTCTTCCATCGTTTTTCCAACCATAGGAGGAACCTCAACACAATGTGGGAAATTAAAAACGAGGAAGGGGTAATGGTCAACTTGTTTCAGGAGAAAGCAGAGGTTAGAGCTCGATATTTAGAGAGCCTCGTGTTATCTCTAATAGATTTCCCCATTCAGGAAATCTTGGAGGTTATCACTAGATTCCAATTGATTTTCATAGAAGAGATGAATAACACTTTAGAACAAGAAGTGACAGAACTGTATTTTTTCTCAGCTCTCTCTTCTTTGCAAAATGGAAAAATCCCAAGTCCAGATGGGTTTAATATGGAAATTTTCAAATCCTTCTATGACCTTTTCAAATACGATCTACTCCTTATAGAAATACAATCTCAAAGAGTAGGTAAGATCCATGGGCCTCTTAAATCTACGTTTCTATGGCTCATTCCTAGAAATTAGAATGCATATTCTTTTGAGGACTTCAAACCTATCTCTTGTTGTAATTTAGTTTATAATTTGATTTCTAAAATCATTGCCAGAAGACTTAGACCTATGTTAAGTGAAGTTATCGGAGATGAATGATTTGTTTTTTTCCAAAACAAGCAAATACATGATGTTGTGGGAATTTCCCAAGAGGTCCTCCATTTGATCAAAAATAAGAATCTCAAAGAATCCATTTTAAAATTGGATGTGTCGAAGGCCTTTGATAGGGTAAATTGGACTTTATTATGCTTGGTACTCATCCAAATGGATTTAAATCTAATTTCAGTGAATTGGATAATGGGATGTCTCCAGAGTGCTTCCTTTGTGATGTTGATTAGTGGTTTGGCCTCATGTTTCTTCAAAGCCTCAAGATTATTGCAATCGTGTTGTCCCATGTCCCCCTTCGTTTTTCTTATTATTGTTGAAGCTTTAAGTAGAATTCTGAAGGAGGCTAGTTCTAACTATTTGTTGAGAGGAATAAAGGTGTTAGAGTCGGAGATGGTTTCTCGCCTGTTGTTGGTAGATGATGTTCTTTGGAGTTTTTTTGTCTCCTTAATATATCTGTCAATGCTCAAAATAATCTCTCACCAGTATTGTAGGGAAACGGGGATGCTGATTAATTTGGAAAAATCTTACATTTTGAAAAAAAAATGTTCCGAAGATGAAACAAATTCCTTTTTAAATATCCTCCCTACTCAGAAGAAAAGACTAGAAGAAGGGGTAAAATACCTGTGTTTCTTTCTAAAACCAGAATTATACAGAAATGAGGATTGGGGATGGATAATTCATAAAGTGGAATCAAGAATCTCTACTTGGGGTATTCAAAATGTTATCTACAGGAGGTCGACTTCTAGTGCTTAAAGAAGTCTTGCAAATATCTATGGGTAGGGAATAATTTTCCTAGGGGAATCCACTTAGCCAATTGGCCATCCATTGTTGCTCCAAAGGATATCAGAGTATGGGGCCTTAAGGATATTCGTCACTTCACTCAAGAACTAGCAGGAAGGAACCTATGGTGTTTAACTTAGGGGAATGCTATTTGGACCCAAGTAATCAACTCTAAGTATTTCACTAACCTAACTATAGAATAATGGTTTGAGTTGTTGGTTCAATACTCTAAGGGATATATTTTTCAAAATTACTTGGTGGAAGCATTTCCATTAGTGGACAAATGGATAGCTTGGAAAATAGGCAATGGCAAGAGTGTTAGAGTGGGGCAGGACTCTTGGGTAGGTGTCGGGAACAATTTCATACTTTCAAATCCCCTTACTCAGATGATAAGAAATAAACATGTATTATATCTTCACAATGTTCATATAGGGGACCGTTATCCACATGGGCATGCAAGTTGTCACAAAGCGACATCTTTAAGATTCCCAATTGATTTATATGAAGAATAAGATTCTTTCATTTCAAGGTTATGTGATAACTTCATTAATCTAGAAGAAGAGTATGAGGACTCTCTCTGATGGTATCTAAAACAAAAATATGGATCCTTTACCATGAAATTAGGCTATACAGTCTAGTAGGAAGAAAGAAAAAATGTTCAGCCTAAATGGTGGTGGAATTTGTTATAGAAATTCAAAGGCCCCCTTAGATGAAAAATCACTCTCTGGCTTACCTTGAATAATAAACTCCTCACTTGGGATAATGGGTTAAAAATGGGTTGGTGTGGCCCCAATCAGTGTGCTCTCTGCAAGTCCAATTTTGAATCAATTACTTATATCTTTGAAACTTGTCCTTATGGTGGTCAGGTAGCGAAGATAGTCGAGGACAAGCTAATTGCCAGGTCAAATTGGAACAAGGATATTCTAGAAGATTGCTACAAGATATGGGTCCAGGACAGATCTGTAAATATTTATGTTGAATTACCAAGAATAATGATCTCAAACACTTGGTGGGCCCACAATTATACTATTTTCAAAGACAAATGGATGTCTCCATAATTAACAATGGCACTTACTCTTAGACAAGCTTTTGAATTCAAAGAATACCCAAAATAAATAAAGCAATGCAATCCAGTTCTCCCCTCCCTTGATTATGGAATATCGTGGGGTTACTTTGATGGGGCAATTTAAGGGCACCTGCCTTCATGTGAAGTTGGATTTGTTTTACTCATCAATGAGAATAATTATATTTATATCAAATATGCACCTAGAGGGGGTACCGACAACAAATTTGAGCTTATCTCTTTATGTACACTTCTAAAGACAACCAAACAAAAGGACATAAAAAAACTACATGTATTGGGCGACTCCAAATTAGTTATTGACTGCATTGAAGGAAAAATATGTATCCAAAATACTAATTTGTTCATAGTTATGATATATATTCGACTTTATTTCTATTCTTTTGAATGGTTGTCCTTCTGTTGGAATAGGGGTAGACCCAGGGTTCAACACTTCAACAATGCACCAATAAAACCCTAACTATGGACCCTTTCAGCAACACATCTGAAGCAGATGAAGTCTCACCTGAGGTAGAGGTAGGGGGGTTGCAGGAATCAAGTGTCTACAACCTAGCTGGGAAACAGATATGTGATCACAATACTTAACACAACACGTAGCCAAATGTATGCATTAAGTTACAAGTCTTATTCACTTCGCATATTAACCCTAAACACATAATAGCACAGTAACAAACAAATCTAACACTTCCAATAATTTAGCACATAACATCAGAATAGATCTAACATCCATTCATATAGAAAGCACTAAGTATCAATGAATCAACCTATTATGCATCCATATTAAGCACATAAATACATAAATACTATGAATAACATTTCACAAAGCACAATAAAAAATGATATACGTGGTTCACCCCAGTGTGGGGCTACACCCACCAACTCTTCTCTTCTTTATTAGTCTCTTCCAATCTTCTTACAGGCACCCAGGCACAAAGCCAACTCTGCAAAGGGAAGGAGATATGCGTACACCTTGCCAGATCATCCTTCCCAGAGTTAGCTCAAAGCACATATCCTTTACATAGTCTGTGCACAAATCACTTACAGAACGTTTGCACTTAGCTCTGGAAGCCTTAACACATTCATGCACTAAGCCAAATACCACTTAGGCTTTGCACATAGCTAACCAGATCTCTTCTTACAATGCCTAGATACTTATTTATACATTACAAAAGGGGCCTAAACATGGGTGAATCCATGGGCCGACATCCCATACCCATTACATAAACCTTAAAATCCCAAAAATACTGCAAAAGGGGCATGATAATGCGATATCTGCTTCGCCTGGGCACTCCATCTTCGACCAGCCTATCGAAGTCCTAAAAATGGTCAAACACGACCAACGTTTCCAAAAAACTTGGTCGAGGGCCAAAATGACCCCAACACTTACCTGTGACTCATCTTGAGTCACTCTAATCTGGGAAACACTGCTTCGAAGGCCTCGAGCTTAGCTTGAGATCCCTCGACTTGCTACTTCACCAGAGCCTCCTGCTTGATGAGATATTGAATGACTTGCTCGGTGACAGGCCCTTCCAGGCATTGTTCCACTATGGCGACCACCTGTTCCAAATGTGATCCTTGTTCCTCAATCTCTTCAAAGAGAGGGCAGGCTTCTTCCCGCATCGAATAGAGTCATTGTGTCACCTCCATCACTCTGCTCTAGATGGCAGTGACCTGTTGTTGAACTGTGCACTTCTCATGCGATTTATTCATCTTCTCAATGGTTGTAAGTTGCTTGAACTGTGATTGCACGGTTGACGCCTACTGCTTTGCTTCCTGGAGTTGTGCCTCCAATATCCTGAGCTTCAGGTCTTCTCCAAGGCACTTATAGGTCTGCGCACTTCGGTTATTAAGTTTCTTACATTCTGAAGCCAATTTCCTGATTATTTCTACTATGCTCCTCGTAGTTTCTTCCCTCTGATCTCATACTTCTTACGGAGTGCTTGGAACTTCTTGAAGTTCTAGCTCTATTACTCGTGCTTGAAGTTGTTAAATGGATTCAACAAGCTTCCCTACTTGTCGGTTGTATCCTCTTCTATCTGAGCCAATCCTAACATAGAGTGAAGTTCTCTAGCTACTTCCTCTCTAACCCCCATCTACTCTGCGAGCAACTGGTCTTTATTTTTATGTATTTTCTCTTTGTCCTCCTCAAACTTCACTCTAATATCATCTTTCTCTTGCTGCGCAACCGGAAGTTTCTCTAAGGCTTGTCCTTTTCTTGATTCAAGGCCTCTCTAGTCTGTTCTTTTTCTTCCTATACTCGACCAAGTTGAGCCTCTGTCACATCTTCTATAATTCTCAATTGGGTGGTCTCATCCCCCAATTCTACAGCTTCTGATGACGACGACGCAGTAGACGTTGTGTGGCTCGAATAGATATCTTGTGTTACCCCCTTCAGCTCCCCCTCGATTCTATCATATATCATCTCTTGCTTTGCTTCATGTCACTGCAATATACCCTCCGAAGCATCTTCTACAACTACGATGATGAGGTCAACATCATCCACTGTGAGCACATTCTATGACTGAGGCTTATTGGCTTGGGATTTCTTTCTTGATGAGGGTTTCTTTGGAGAAACCTTTCATTCCTTTGACGTCTTGACCTCTTTTAGGGTATCCTTTGGTGGTGTCACTTCGCCCTTTCTCTTCTTGTCTTATTCCCCTTCCTCTTCTAGATTTACTTTGTCACCTCCTCCTCCTCCAGATGAATCAGATGTAGTTTCCTCTGATACACTATTTATCTCCTGCACTTCTTCCTTTTTATTCTTTTTCTTAGCGTTGCTTGGTCCACAATAGTTCGTTCGGGTGACCAAAGGAATTCGGATGATGTCAGGGTCGGAGAGATCTATCTTCTTGAATGGTACAAGGAATTCAACCAGTCATTCATTATTTATCTCCTCCATGTCTTCATCATTCAATTTGTAGTAAGACTGCAGCTCCGCCTTGCTTTCATTCCTACACACAGTGATGTAAATGAAGTGGCAGTCTGCATGGAACTTCGCTAGTGGCATGTAAGTATGCAAGGTGTTTGGGGTCATTTGGGGGAATGACTCAATGGCATGTGTGAGATGTAGGTATTAAGTGTGGAACACTGCATTTGATTGCCACTGCTTCGCCATATCTCTCGTATACCAAAAGGTGGTGAACCTTGCGGCCAATGGCTTTGATGGCTCAAGTTCCAGAAATGTTGCTCCCTCCGACATCTCCCAAGAGACAAACACAATGAGAATTAATAACCAACTGAAGTGGAATTCATAGCCTTGGTCCTGCACCTCATGGAAATCCTTCTCCAACTCATATATGAGGTAGCTCACCCAATTCATATGCAAGCCCTTGACGCACTTCCCTGCAAGGTTGACGATGATCCATGTAACTTGTGTTGGTTCATTCTTTCTAACGAGCTTGCCAATGATCAATTGACAAGCTAGGTGCACTACTCCATATTTGATGGAGGCTACCTTGTAGCCTTTCTTCCCCTTCTCCACATTGCAATAGGTTTCATTTATACATTGCACCAGGGATCGATCTGCAGCCTTCCCTAGATAGAATTGTTGAGGGTTCGGTCCCTGCAAGCTCAATCTAGTGATCAAGTGGAGAAATGTTGGGTCCACAGTCACACGTCTCTCTCACCAGAGATAACCTCCATGGTAGCACAACAAGAGCATTTTAATGCATGCGTTAACCTCTTGATGTCTGCCAAAGTGGGGGATATTCATGAAGTTTAAGTTGGTGGATCTCGTGATCTCCTTAATCCATGGACGGGGGACTATATTGGGCTTGTTCCAAGTCATCTTGGTTAGGTATCGATGCGGTACAAGAAACAAATAATTATTTAGGTCTCCAAGGTTGAAATCGTTGATCTTAAGATTAGGGATCAGTCCTAGTTACGGTCTGAATGTGCGTATCCCCTTTGAGAGGTACATCGTGATGAGAGTGTACTCGAAGTCACATGGGACGTTGTCATGACTATCCATGCTAGTGAGAGGCGGGATGTAGTCAGGCAAGACCGACGGGATATTCTTTGCGTTCGCTAGATCATCGCGATGCTTGCTTCTTTTCTGAGTTGTCGCTCGACTATATTGACGTGTAGTCGAGGGGAATGCTTGCACTCCTCCCATCAACGAGGCATGTATTCCTGCTAATGTGACCTTCTCAGCCATAAGGTCAATCAAGATTTCTTCCATTGATTTCTCTACTACACTAAGGTCGCCCGACATGCATGTTCATGATCATATGACTAGGGTAGGTGAACAAACACTCAAGGTAATCAAACCAAACATGAGGTCTAGACAGTACAACGTGGTATGCGATTAATTATCTGTAGGCTCCAAATATGTCAGTTTGCAAAAGTGGTCCCAGTGCGACATTCAATGGATTAAATAGGAAATAGTGTAATAGATTCCTTCAACGGGTCAACATGCCTTGATCAATACAATTCAATCCATTATGGCGTGGTCCCAATGGTCCAATGGCGTTATTTCCAGCAATAACTACATTTCTAGCCATTCTCGGGTGTCATTCTAATGGTAGGGACACCTCCAATGGTCATATAGCTTCGCTGAGTCGAAGTTCCATTATGCATTGTTCTGCTATTCTGGTGAGGTTCAAGTTCTGTAAGCCTTCCTTCTGTGAAGTCTTTTCTGGAACTTTATGCAGTGTGTCTAACTTTGCCTTCTTCTTACTTAGCTTTATTGCCTTCTTTCATGTGATGTGAGTCTCTAGGTTCCTCTTTCCATCCTTATTCTTATTCTCTCTTAGTGTAGTAACTTCGCACTGCTGAGGGTATTTCAAAGGGTTTAAATGTGATACTTATTTTCTTACTATTTCTGGGGTAGGATCTCTTCTCTCTTACATGGATAGGTTCTTTAAGACTTCTTTCCTTCTTTCAACCTCGCCAGCTAATTATTTGGCCCTCAGTTTCTTCGACTTGTCCTCTTGTATTAGTCGCTCTATTTTCTTGGCTACGAAGTCCCTTAATTATTGTTTTTTTTATTATGTGGCTTCCTCTTCTTCTTTCCTTCGGATCTAATATTTCTCAATCCATGGATTTCCTAACATAAGTTAAAAAGGAGTGTTATTCTCAATAAACTTAATAACCTCAAATTATTCTTCAGTAGATGCTCTATGGGCTATCATAGGTACATGAGTAAGTCTTCCACATAGGTTTATCATCTTTCCTTTAAACAATCTTATCCCTCCTAATGAAGGGATCATAGCAAGCTTTCCCAAAATTTCCCAAGTGCTTTCTGGCATGATATTCACTTTTGTTTCTTCATCCAATACACAGTCTATGTCGAAGTATCCTATTCTTGTTTCTATGCACTTCTTCTCTTTTAAGATCTCTAATAAATTGATGTCTTTGTGATCATTCAATGTTTCTTTCATCTACAATAATATAGTCTCTGATTCTTTCTAGTGCTCTAGTATATCCTTAGTCTCTTGACCTTCTTCACAGTTTTCTTGTCTCTTGTTTATCTCTTCAACTTTAGCAATCATTCTAGGGAAATCCAAAACCTCGTGACCAACAACTTTACAACAAAGACAAGTAGGACCTATACCAGGGCATCCCTTAGCAATATGTCTTGATCTTCTGCAACTATAACAAAGTGCCAATCTTCTCTTTCTCTTAAACCATCCCCAACCTTTCCTGTACTGTGCAGCAAGATCACAGTGATGGACTTGCAATCTACAAACATTATTTCTAGGGTCTTGCGTCCACTTGTTAGTCCAAAAATTATTTCTATGCATAGGAATAGCATATCTTTCACTAACTCTATCAAATTTATTCAGATTAAATCTTCTTTCTTCTAGTCGTGCCCTAGTTTTTAGAGTAGGACAAAATCTGTCAAACATACCTAGATTCATACTTTCGAAGAAAACATTTCCACTTATATTACCTTTTCCAGAGCACAAATATTTAATATCTTACCTCTTTTCTTCGCATCAGACTTCTCTTCTTAGCATAGAGCTTCACAAGTCAAGTATAATACTGAGCACTAGAGAAATAGATCTACGGAAAAAGATTTATCTTTTCTTCAGTTCCCAACAATCATAGTTTTAGGTCCCGACAGTGGAACCATTTGTTGTCACAGGGGAAGACCCAGGGTTTGACGCTTCAACAGTGCACCAAAAAAACCCTAAAAACTGGCCCTTTCAGCAACACCTATGAAGAATATCAAGTCTCACCCGAGGTAGAGGCGGGGGGGTTGTAGGACTCAATTGTCTACAACCTAGCTCGGACACAGATCTGTGATCACAATACTTAACAAAGAACTTAGAAAACTGTATGCATTAAGTTATGAGTCTTATTCACTTCACATATTAACCCTAAACACATAATAGCACAGTAATAAATAGATCTAACACTTCCAATCATTTAGCACATAGCATCATAATATATCTAACATTCATTCATATAGAAAGAACTAAGCATTAATGGATCAACCTATTACGCATCCATATTAAGCACATAAATACATAAACACCATGAATAGCATTTCACAAATCCCAATAACACATGATATACGTGGTTCACCCCAGTGTGGGGCTACGTCCACCAACTCTTCTCTTATTTATTAGTCTCTTCCAATCTTCTTACAGGCACCGAGCCACAAATCCAACTCCAGAAAGGATAGGAGATCTGTGTGCACCTCGCGAGATCCTCCTTCCCTGAGTTAGGTCAAAGCATAGAGCCTTTACAGAGTCTATTCACAAAGCACTTACAAAACGCTTACACTTAGCTCTAGCTACTTATTTATACATTACAAAAGGGGCCTAAACATGGTTGAACCCACGGGCCAACATCCCATACTCATTACATAAACCCTAAAATCCCAAAGAGCCCGCAAAAGAGATGAGATCCCGCGATCTCTGCTTCGCCAGGGTGCTCCCTCTTCGACCAACCTGTCAAAGTCCCAAAAATGGTCAAACATGACCAACATTTCCACAAAAAATGGTTGAGGGCCAACACATTCCATCACATTTTAAGAGAATTCAATATGAAGGAGGACGAGCTTTCTAAATAATCTCTACAACTGCAAAGAGGAGCATTCATGTATTATGAGTACTTCGAAGGAACTGAAACTGAGGCCATGGATTTCCTCTTGTAATGAACGTTGAAGTTAATGTTTTCTCTTTTTGGTGAATAGGTAGAAGAAGATAGTATTGTCTTTTATTGTTGAATTGTAGTAGGAATACAACACATATGTTGGGAGGTGGTATAGGATGTTTTGGACAACATTATGAAGTAATTGTGTACATGCTATTTTGGTTGATTGTAACATGTATATTCCTATGAATATCAAATATTTATTCTCTGAGATTTTTTTTTTCTAATGTATATGAGTTCATAATTGTAATGATGTAGACCATAAATAAAAATCTATGTATGAGTGAAACATGAAGATAATGAAAGTTATTAGGGATAAGTATCTCATGGATTGAGTTGAGAGATTTAAGTACATATTGTGGAAATGGATATGGATATGATGTGATATAATTACCTAATTAAGACTTAGTAGTTATGGCCACCTATGGTGATATAAAGAGACCATTTGTACAATATAATGTAAACACGTGAATGCTATGATGTAATATAGTTTTTCCCCTTTCGGGGTTTCTTGAGTATAATTCATGGTGTCCCTTGCTTCAATATATGTTTGTATGTATTTGTTGTTGACTATTAAAGCCAATGTTGATTTAGATCTCGGGGGATGAGATCTAGATGGCTTGATTGCCGAGAGAGGAGGAGCTTAGATGTGCTAATATTGCATGAAAAAAAACATGGACAAAAACATGTAAATGAAGTACTCGGGAGGTGAGGCTCAAAGAGGATCCTCACCTCTAAATCTAATTACTAGTAAATCACTCAGAGCTAATTAATCTCACAATGAGCAATAAAAAATATGAGAGAAGCCAAAATGAGTAACTTGACCTTATGAGAAGGCTTGTTAGACCTTTATATAGCATTACAAAATGGTCCCTTGGACAATGTCAAAAATAGCTCATTAAATGAGTCTCTATTATTAGTATAATAGATCTAACTACCCAACTAACTAAGTAGTGGAAAATAAAACCCAATACAATAATGGAAAGAGCTCATTAAATGAGTCTCTAATATTAGTATAATAGATCTAACTACCCAACTAACTAAGTAGTGGAAAATAAAATCCGATACAATAATGGAAAGAGCTCATTAAATTAGTCTCTATTATTATAATTATAGATCTAACTACCGAGCTAACTTAGAAGTAGAAAATAAAACCCAATACAATAATTTGTAGAGGTGAGACTCTCTTTGACCCATATGGGCAACCTGTTATCCCAATTAATTAATGAGGAGGTGGGCATCTCCTTAATCCACATGGACAATCTATTATCTTTATATCTTTATGAATTTTGCATCTGAATAAAGACCATTTACCACCTAAAATTTGGATCATTCCTCCCCCCTTAGAAAATGATGGTCCCCATCATTTTACCCATGCTGAAAAGAGAAACCATGCTATTGTACCATTATGATTACAATATGAAAATACCCAATGAAGAGAAGGGTTTTGTTTCGTTGACTCATAACTATGGGTTTGTGGTTGACCCATAACCTAGTTGACAATGGCATTGTGCATCGGTAGAAAAATAAATAAATTTTAATAAAATCCCAAAATTAAAATAATATGGAACCATCGTGACTTTGGGGGCTGTGAACATCCTTCTACAAATATATTCATAACTTCTTCTACATGTGATGAAATCCAATTCTATTGAAGACCCATTTGTGCTACTGAAGATATATTTCCATAGGTATATGGAACTTGTTCTTAGGTGTCCCATGGAGTGAGAAAAAGAAGGATGAAATTGAAGGTAACGCAGCCATGCTGGGTTACAAACATGTGTTGTTTCAAACAAAGATATCTCATAAACCAGACAACGAAATAAAATTATGCAAAATACTCATTTGATTTATTGAATATGTGGAACTACTTCTATATTTTTCTGATAAGGGAGAAAAAAACCTTTGAATATGGTGGTATGTGTAGCCTCCTTGGGTGAAATACATGTTGAGATTCAGTTGATGATATCTCTAAAACGAGGAAGCCAAATGAGATTCCGAGAAATAACCATTTGATATATTGAAAAGAACGTTCCAACCATATGTGTAATACCTTCTTTAGTTTCCCTAGGATGAAGAAAACTACCATTGAATATGGTGGTACACGCGACCTCCTTGGGTCAAATACATGCTTAGATTAAATTGATGATATCTCTAAAACCAAGAATTAAAATCAGATTCCGTGAAATACCCATTTAAGATATTGAAGAGATGTTTCTAATGATATGTGGTAGAGCCTCTTAAATTATATGTATAGGTCACAACACTTATTTGAAGTGGGGTGAGTGTAGAGGGCCACAAAGGATGCCAAGGGTTTCTAGAAGAGAACAGGTTGTTGTAGAGGTTTTGGAACCTCCATGGGAAACATGGACACCCTAGAAATTTGTTGAATTTTTTTTATACCAATGGATGTAGTGGATCCATGTATGGTTCTCCTTGTAATGGTGAACAAAAATCCAAGGGAAAAAAAATCCATGCAGTGCCTATGGACCAACTGTGATGCTTACAGTGTATGGCCCAACAAATGGACTACAATAGTACCAAAAGGAGGTTGGTGATTGTTGCAAATGTTTGAACCCACAACATGCTTCAAACCCTTGTCCCGATGGAAATCATACATGATCTGATTACTTGCAAAAGGCTATTCACAAAAGGAAGGGAGAGATTATAAGGAAATATTTTCACCTATATATAAAATGAACATCATAAGACTTCTCATTGCATTAGCTACTAAGCACAATTGGGACTTATATAGACGAATGTTAAGTTAGCATTCTTGAATGGTGAATTAAAATAAGTGTACTTTATTCAACACAAATGTTTTGTAAAGTAGGGATAAGAATATATTGTATGCAAAGTTAAAGAAATAACTATATGGTATCAAACAAGATATTAGATCATGTAATATAAAAACTGAAAACAAGATCCTAGATCTTGTAATATAAAAACCAATAACTTCTTCTTTGAGCAAAGATTCATAAAAAATAAGAGTGATCCGAATATTTACATAAATAAAGATGAACATGAGAATGCTTATTTGATTTCATTGTATGTTGATGATTTAATCATAACATAGTGATACAAGTTTGAATGATGGAATGAAAAGAAAACTATCATGGGAATTTGAAATGAAGGATCTTAGACGAATACATTACTATTTAGGCATCAAGGTATGGAGGGATGATGGTAAAACTTTGATCATTGTTTACTCCATTAAAAAAAATGCCAAGTTTTACATGGATGATGATAAAAAAGAATTAAATGACACGTTGTATAGACAACATGTGGGAATTTTAAATTACATAACCACAACAAAACTTGATATTGCAAACTTAGTTAGCATACTTTGTCAATTCATGGCTAAGCCACATGACACTCATTGGAAATATTCCAAGAGAGTCGTTTCATACCTAAAAAGAACTATTGATTTTGGTATTGAATACACTAATCATTTAAATGTTGAGTTGACTAGTTATTCAAATTTTGATTGGATAGGTGATCTAGATGATAGAAAGTTAACCACTAGATGTGCATTCAATGTAAGATCTAGGATTTTGTCTTGGACAAATGAGAAGCAACCAATTATTTCATTGTCCTCTACTGAGTATAAAGTATTGTGCAATGCTACCTGTGAAGCAATTTGGATAAGTTGCATTGTTGAAGACATGGGAGAAAGGAAAGGAGCACATACAATAAAAATTCAATGAAATTGGCAAATAGTCTAATTTATCATGCAAAATTAAAATATATTGAAACTCACTATTATTTTATGAGAAAAGATTCAATCAAAGGAATTGATTTGATGTATTGTAACAAAAATGATGAGATGGCTAATATATTCACTAAGTCTTCATGAAATACAAATTTTGTGATATGTAGAGATATGCTAGGCATCATAGAGAATTCATTTCTCCATTAAGGGGGAGTGTTAGAAATAAACGAAGAAAAGTAATTGATCCTAGATTGTTATAGTGTGATTTTTGTTAGTTGAATAGGTATGCATGCAATTTTGATCAAGTTTCTAAGGAATTAATTGATCTCTATAAAACCTATAAATATCTATGTATATTTCTCTTTTCAATAAAAATATGAAATAAAGAACCAACTCTTTTTGCATTCAATTCTATTTACTTGGTGTTTTTAATTTCATTTCAAAATTCATCTAAAACATATACATACACCCCATAAATTTGGAGCTAAGATGAATCTTAGAAAAACTAAATAAATGTAGAATATGTGTGATAGAAAAACCTCCAAATATTCTATCTTTCTATATATATAATTTTATTTCACAATTTACATATCCAAAATAAATAATATTTCTAATAATATAGCCTTATAATATAGTTATAATATAGTATGGAAAATAAATATTTAAAAAGAATAAAAAAAACACCTAACTTGAAAATATGCAATGCCGATGTTGTTTTTTAGGTGTCAATACACAAAAAAATATATATATATATAAATTTATGAAAACACTCTATATTTTCAAAGAGACATGAACAAGTATGCAAATTAAAAAAAAAACATTTGAAAATATGCAATGCCGATGTTGTTTTTTAGGTGTCAATATACAAAAAAGATATAAATTTATGAAAACACTCTATATTCTCAAAGAGACATGGACAAGTATGCAAATTAAAAAAACAAAACATTTAAATTATAAACTTGTACAATGATTAAAGCTTAACTAATTTCAACGGGAAATTTGTGTAAAGGTCCATATTGTTTTTTAGGTGTCAATATACAAAGAAGATGTAAATTTATGAAAACATATTCTGAGTCATTCTCACATATATGGACAAGTATGCAAATTAAAAAAACAATTTAAATCATAAACTTGTACAATGATTAGAAGCTTAACTAATCCCAACCTGAAATTTGTGTAAAAGCCCCAAAGCGCATATTGTTAAATCCTTGCAACTAATCCCAACCTGAAATTTGTGTAAAAGCCCCAAAGCGCATATTGTTAAATCCTTGCAACAATACTATTAGCAAAAACTTTTTACTACAACCAATTTTTTCAATACATAATAATAGAAATATTTTTTCAATACTATAATAATAGTAAAAACTTTAGCCTTATGCTTAAAACCCTATAATAAAAATTATTGGCAAAAAACTTTCAGCAATAAAACTATTAGAAATATTTAAATAACATATTTCTTGAAAGTATTATTTAAACATTTAATTTTATCACCATTTTTTGTTATTTAAATTACATTTTTATTTAAATAACATATTTCTTGAAAGTATTATTTAAACATTTAATTTTATCACCATTTTTTGTTATTTAAATTACATTTTTGAATGTATAAATAAATTCAACACTCTTCTTTTCACATTCCAATCATACAAAGTCAATCATTCAAATCAGAAATTCCAACAATTTCTAACAAGATTTTAAAAAAATTAATCCTAAAATATCACTATAACCCCCCAAAAAAAACAACCTATCATAAACTTTCAAATAACATACTTAACATACAACCGTTGAATATTTCTAGCGGGATTTAAAAAAAATTAATCCGAAAATATCACCATAACTCCCAAAATAACATACTTAACATACAACCGTTATTCAACGGGCAAAATTTGATGTGATGTTATGCCAAGTATCCGACGGATTGGTGTCGCAGACGGATAGGGTGGAGATTAGCGCCACCAGCAGCAATGTGGCTTCCCAAAAGTTTTCGCGTTCGCTTATTTAATCCGAGTCGTGCTTGTTTTAGGGGCGGCTCCTCCCCTTCTGTGTATTGCTCGTCGTAGTCTACAGCTTCCCTTTCACATTTGATCTCCTCCTCCTCATCCAATTGCACCACCTCCACCTGCACTTCGTCCTTCTCGTCATTCCGACCCGTCCGCCCATCTCTCATCCCTAATAACTTCCGATATTCTCTGTTGTTGGGATTCGGACCGCTTCGCCCAGCTCTCATCCCTAATAACTTCTGATATTCTCTGTTGTTGGGATTCCGACAGCTTCGCCCATCTCTCATCCCTAATAATTTATGAACTTTTCTGTTGTTGAGATTCCGATGGCTTCGCCCAGCTCTCATTCCTAAAAACATCTTATCTTGTCTGTTGGTAGGATTCAGATTATGAACTTCTCTGTTGTTGACATTCTGATGGCTTCGCCCAGCTCTCATTCCTAAAATCTGATCTTGTCTGTTGCTATGTTTCAGATTATGAACTTCTCTGTTGAGATTCCGATGGCTTCGCCCAGCTCTCATTCCTAAAATCTGATCTTGTCTGTTGCTAGGATTCAGATTCTGAACTTCTCTGTTGTTGAGATTCTCATGGCTTCGCCCAGCTCTCATTCCTAAAATCTGATCTTGTCTGTTGCTAGGATTCACATTATGAACTTCTCTGTTGTTGAGATTCTGATGGCTTCGCCCAGCTCTCATTCCTAAAAACATCTGATCTTCTCTGTTGCTAGAATTCAGACAGCTTCGCCCAGTTCTCATCCCTAATAACTTCTGATCTTCTATGTTGTTGGGATTCCGACGGCATAGCCCAGCTCTATTTGGTACTTGTTCCTTCTCTTCAACTAGCTGGTTGTTTTCAATGTTTTCTTTCAGACCCCTTCGCCCAACGCTCATCGCTATTAACTTCTGATCTTCTCCGTTGTTGGGATTCCGCCGGCTTCGCCCAGCTCTCATACTCGATAACTTCTTATCTTCTCTATTGTTGGGATTCAAACGGCTTCGTCCAGCTCTCATTCCTAAAATCATTTGATCTTCTCTGTTGTTGGGATTCGGACCGCTTCGCCCAGGTCTCATCCCTAATAACTTCTGATCTTCTCTGTTGTTGGGATTCCGACGGCATCGCCCAGCTCTCAATGGTACTTCTTCCTTCTTCTCTTCAAATAGTTGGTTGTCTTCGGGGCTTTCATTCGGAGCCCTTCGCCCAGCTTTCATCCCTAATATCTTCTGATCTTCTCTGTTGTTGGGATTCGGACAGCTTCGCCCATCTCTCATCCCTAATAGCTTCTGATCTTCTCTGTTGTTGGGATTCGGACGGCTTCGCCCAGCTCTCATTCCTAATACCTTTTGTTCCTCTCTCGATCTTGTCATTGCGAATACGTTCTCATCTTCTCTCAGGCTTTCATTCTGATATCTTGAATCATCTCTCGTTCCTAATAACTTCGGATATTCTGTGTGGCTGCGATTTGGACCCCGACATCGGTCTCTTACTCCTGCCATTCTTATTTAAGTTCCAACATTGTTTGATCGGCGAACGAGTTCCAGTCAGTACGGTAGTCACCTGAAGAATTGCCCAGATTTTTTACCACCTTTTTATATGCCACTCCTAAGATCGTGTTCAACTGCTATAGTAATGAAAACCTACCACTATAAGACAATATAATAGCGTGAATTGGCTTTTGCTATATATTGTTTGTCTATATATAATGTTATTGTGCATATCTGTAATTATAATTGTATTTATTTCATTCTTTGTGGAAGTCGGCTCAGGAGATTCTTCGCGGGCCCGGGGATCAGTTGGTCCAACTAAGACACAACTCTCCTCTATTAAAACCAAACCAGAAACGTGAGCAAATAGTTCATGGGCCAACCCCAAGCCCATCCTCGAATCGACGTGAGCCTCTACAGACCCCCAACTCCTGAGAACAAGGTTATTTGATAAATACAAACCCCCAACTCCTGAGAACAAGGTTATTTGATAAATACAAATATGGCAATGACTAGAAAACATGACCCAAATTGAAATTGAAAGAAGGTTGAACTTGGTATGCTAATTGGCCTTTTATTAATGTCAATAGATTCGGGGACAAAAATATCAAGACCCGAGACCAAATGGGTTTTTCCACTCTGACTAATACACTATTTTCCATCTCTGTATTTAACCATAATCTTATGAATAAATCTATGTTAAAAAAGTGAATTCTATGAGCAGATTAGTGGTATGGAAATGGGGTCTCTTTTATTCCATAGTTGTCAACCTCTTTATGGAAAAGTTTGAAAAAAGAGGTCTTGACTCTTAGACAGACACCAATGTGAAGGCAGATTAGTGGTATGGAAATGGGGTCTCTTTTATTCCATAGTTGTCAACCTCTTTATGGAAAAGTTTGAAAAAAGAGGTCTTGACTCTTAGACAGACACCAATGTGAAGTGGCCTTATGAAAATGATGAGTTGGACAAGTATTTTAAGCTACTTAATGAAATTTTTAAAGACATCAAGTTTATATTTTAAGAATATGTGGAAAAGTATTTTAAGCATTTTAATGGAATTTGTAAATATATTAAGTTTATCATTTAAGTATATGAGATAATGAGCTAAGTAAGGTTTTTAGGAGCAGAGACAAGGATATAAGAAAGTAATGAGAGAACAAATTTTTTTAATACGGACAATTTTCAACATGAAGGCCTACCTCCTTACAATAGGGGTAAGAGAAAATAAATCACAACCTCATTCAAGTCATTAGTAACTATCATTAAGATAATGAAGTTAATAAAAAACAACATTAACCACCATCAACACAAAGGTGTCTACAAGGTTGCTTACTCATGTGGAAAGAGTTATATTGGAGATAAATGATGAATTTTTCATGTAAAAATAAAATAATAAAGGAAAAACATAAAAATGAACTCATAAAATTGAACAAAACATTCAAAATCACTATTACAAATTGTAGAGAAACCTTGGAAATAATTAAGCACCCTAATAACCTAAATAAAAGTGGTGGTAGTTTTAAGGTAAATAAGAGCAAATTGCAGAGAAACCTTGGAAATAATTAAGCACCCTAATAACCTAAATAAAAGTGGTGGTAGTTTTAAGGTAAATAAGAGTGGGCTCCCCTTCTCAACCAACACAAGAACCAATGACATGTTTGAATAGCTTAGGATGATGACATCTAGATGTAGTGCTCCTTCTCTAGTGAAGTTATTATGATAACATTTAATTATAAAAACGAATAGCATTATAATCATAGTATTAGTATCACTTAAAGTAAAAGTATATAAAAGGGGATCTATTATACATCATTAAATTCCTTTAAAGTATATATGAACTAATTTATTATATACTATTATGAAAGTTATTTTAATCTTTTGGTTTTTCATTATTTATTATTTTTTGTTCATGGTTAAAGTCTTTAAAGTATATATGAATTAATCTATTATCATATTATTATTATTATTATTATGAAAGTTATTTTATTTTATTTTATTGTTCTTATCATTAATTAGGTTTACTAATTTATTATTAATTAAATTTATTATTAAAATAGTTTTTTAGTTTAATCTTATTGTATTGCTATAGATTAGTATGTTTGCCATATTTTTTTATACATTAATATTTATTACTATGAGGTGAGTGTAAGTTAATGATGGTCTCTCATGATGTGAAAAACAACAATCTATTAACTTGGAGGGATTTTTTTTTTTTTTTACAAGTGTTAGCCACAATGTTCCGCCACAAGAGGGAAACCACAACAGGTGGCTACTTGATGTTCAGATATTGACATATCCTTCTGAGATCTAGCCTTGCTAGAACTAAAATGTTTACACAAAAAATTATAGTATGTCTACGAAAACAAAAGTATGAAAACCATGTTCTGCATCCTTCTATAAGGCTAGCTATAGACACAGCTTCCATGACTAAAAATACACAGACATAATAAGAAAAAACTTCTAGTTCATCTATCTTGTTGTCGTGGTATGCTAGACCAACGACTTTGCAAATGAAATAGACAGAAACCTTAAACCTGGAGACATCAATCCACAACTGGGCCTAGTTGTCCATGTATTGTGTAGACCGGGGTGAGCGCATCGAAAAAGATATCCATTCATTGGCTGAGGACACTCTGTGAGTGCACCTGGTTGTTGTTATCTTGTTTCTGCCTCATCTCGAAGAGGAGTTGAAGGTGCTTCTCCATGAGATGGTTGGCGAAATGTTGTGGTTGTTCCTCCTCCTCCTTTTGCAGCTTTGTTGGTAGCCCCTTTGGTGATATATTTGGTTGTTCCTGCATTGTTCTCGAGCTGCCACCTTGGAGAAATCTCCTCCTCCACCTTCCAACTTCCATCTCCATAGTAGGGTTCGCCTGGTTTGACGATGGGGGGGGGGGAGGTTGGTGTCGAGAGACAAGGGGTAGTGAGCAGGGGAGGAGGTCACCTCCAATTTTATCGAATTAGCTCCATAGAATCGGAGAGGAGTCGACTGCGTCCTCTAGGAAGTGTGTCGTGCGCTAAAAAAATGAGCGATTAGCGCTCTTTGGGAGTGGGTAAGCCTGTTACCACAAGAGAGGTTGTTATTTTTGCGATCACCCCTCTTGGGATTTTCGCGCTCTCAAGGCATGTTGAGGGGATATGGAGGTGGAGGAAGGAATAAATGGAGGCTTGGGGAAGATGCAGGGAGTGATGGAGGGAAACAAAGAAGCTGAGAGGGAAAAGGGAGCAGAGGGAATTGGGGACAATGCTGTCGTGCGCGAAAAAAGGTTGCAGAGAGCAATGGTTCAGTAATTTTTGTGAGAGCCAAGTAGCGTAGGAGGAAGAGTGCACTAGGGTGTGTAAGGAATGAAATGATACCCCTAATCAAAGGCATGGTTGCACCTCTTTACTCCATTGAATCCTGAAATTACCATCGCATCCTCAATTGAATCCTAAAATGACCACTGCGTCCTCCATTGAATCCTGAAATGACCACCGTTTCCTCCATTGAAGCCTGAAATGAAGGTTGCATCCTCTTGGTTCGTCTTTCTTCGTTGGTTCGCTCGCCCAATTCCCCTGCCATGTGCACTACCATAACTCCTCTCATGGTGTGAGCCATGGAGGAATCAATGTGCAGGGGATGGCAGTTTGGGTTAATAACTCCCCCGACAACACAGTTCTAGTTGTCCTCGATCTCTTTCGAGGTGGCATCCCATCGGGTTAACTTGGATGGATTATTCAAGGTACTTTTACAATGAATTTGAATATGGTGTAAGAAGATGAAACATACAAAATTGAATTATATTTAGGAATATACAATTTCTATTCATAGAAATTGTGAATAATTAGGTCAAATTTGATTTTTCTAAGCATGGTATCTTATTTTTCCAACAAAATATAAGGTATATGTTTTTGTTCATGTAGGTGTTGAGTGTCTTAACAATGTAATTTCGTTCCAAAAACTTGTATACTTGTAGAGAACCCTTTTTTGTGTGCAATGTATTTTTTGAAAATTTTTAATATTAATTTAATATTTTTTTTTAAATTATCAAACTCAACATATGCCTCTATTTTGTTCGTCCAGGCTAAAAGGGTCTTAACATGATCAAAACAGTATTTTTTTTGAGATCGTAGGTATGTGTGTCCTCTAGTTCTGTATATAATACATTTGATAAATGGTTAAGCTGAGAAAAAGTTATAGCAGAAATAGGTATGTATTATAGGATTTTGATATATGTGAAGACAAAAATAGATTAAAAATAGTAACCAATAATAATTTTAAAAATAAATTATACATTTGAAATCTTGATAGCCAACTCGATCTATGTCTATAATTTCGTTAACAATTGAATTATTTAGCCTGTAGAAAAATAATGTCAAAGACATTGATATAGAGGGGTATTCAAAAAAATGGAGGTTTTTATTAATTTGCAGACCAAACCAATAAGTTTGTCATCCCAAACCTAAATCTGAGCCAACCAAGTCACCATACACCTTGCCAATCCCACCCAAAAAAATTGAATCCAAACAAACATGCACACACTCTAGGAGACTGCACGTGCTCTAGGAGAGCGCACATGCTCTAAAAATGCTTGTGCACTCCTAAAAAATATTTCCTTCCTTTTCTATATTTTTCCTCCCTCTCCTACATTTACTCTCCCTATTTATCTCACTCTAACTCTCCCTCTCTACCGCCCCTTTTCGTCTCCCTCTCTCTCCCTCACACTCCTACACATGGAAAGACTTATACATCACAAGGCATGGAAAGACCTAGAGCTTATCTTGACATATATTAGACTCTCACACCCACTCCCTCTCTCTGTCTCCCCCCACCCTCACCCAC
>JZKD02S1913767.1:50219-66979 GCA_000966675.3 Picea glauca
GCGAAATCGCATATCGCGATTTCGGGGTTCTTGATGTCAAGTGATTTTGGTATTTCAAAGTCGCGATTGTCGATGCCTCTGCTGACGTCACATGTGGTTTGCCACGTGTTAGATCATGCCACGTGTCACTCTGATTCGTGACTTACATAAGCCTAAAGTGTTGAATCTGCCTGACACCTGTCATTACCTGGATGTGCCACGTGTCCCTATCTAACGTGGTCTGTTGACGTGTGTTGGATCGACGGTCTAGATCACTTGTTATCCAATGGCTGTGATTAACTCGTGAAATCGCATATCGTGATTTCGGGGTTTTCGTTGCCAAGTGTTCTTTGCATATTGAAATCGCGATCCCCGATTCTCCGATGAAGGAAATCAACGGACCAGATCTAATGCTTTCTTTAACGACTGAGATCAAATCGCGAAATCGCATATCGCGATTTCGGGGTTTTCGTTGTCGAGTGAACTGGACATTTCAACATCCCAATCGTCGAATCTCCGATGACTTATCTCCCTCGTAATTTCTACAAATATGACGGTTGTCGGCCTTTCGGGAAATTTGAAAGGGATCCAACGGTCACTGGATCGTTGTCTTCTTTCTTCTCTGCAAACTCTTGCTGCGCGTGTTTTCTTCAATGCTATTCCTCCTGAGCTTTTTCTCCTCGAATCCTTAAAGGATTCCGACATCTGCTTTCGATCATTCACCTCTCTGAACCTTCCATCTTCACTATTGTACTTAAACCATCATCACTACTGTACTTGCCATCAATGACAAGTCTATGTTGCCTGTAAAACATGTCAACAATCCTTTGTACATTCTTCCTACACCCATGCCATCTTCATTGTTGTACTTGCCATCAATGACAAGCATATGCTACATGTTAAACATTTTCCAACACAATGTGTGCATGAAACTAATAAAAAGAATTTTTAATTAAATGAAATTATTTCATGAGGAAATGTGGTGTCAACATGGAGTTAGAACTCTAAGTCAACTAGACTCTAAATCCTAACTAAGAGAAGAGTCATAATCAAACTCCAACTGTAAATTAGTTAGGAGACACAATAAAGGAGAAATTGGGGGAATTAAGGGACAACTAGGAGAAAATCTAGGAACTAATTGTGGGGGCAAGGAAAAATTCAAAATTTATTTAATTAAAAGAAATTAAAACATGTGCAACTTGAGGAATGTGTGACATTTGTTGAGGGTGAAAAATATATAATTTAATTGTTAAAAATTATTTAATTATGCATGAATTGACTAGTGTCAAGACAAATTTTCTTATAAAGAGAAGGAAGAGGAAAGAGGAAAGGACCATATTGTTGGATGACTAAATGCTATCAAATTTTTATGTGACTAGTTTTCTTGTGTGAGTTGGGATGCAAGATTTGTGCAAGAGGTGGAAGTCTCTCCTTGTGAGGGCAAGCTTGAGCTATTTTTTGAATATGAAATTATATGTGTGACCCCTTTGGAGCTTGGGGGGCTACGAGGGAAGAAGAGTACCCCTAATATTGGTTGGTAGGTACCGATGAAGTCATTGGATTAGCAGATGAAGGGAAGGGCATTGTGAAAGGCCATGTCAAAGGATCTAACTCACATTTTTACTCTTCTGGATATGGTATTTTATTGTTTTAGTTAAATTATTGTTTAGGTAGAAAGTCTCCTTGTGAAATGAGTAATTTTTTTAATGTTGGTTATAATTGATTCAATATACCAAATATATATGGAATATATATCATTCGAAGTTGTGTTCTTTTTTAACAAATGGATTAATTATATCTATATTTTTGTTCACACTCTTCATATAACGCAAGCGAGGAGGCTTTTTTTATATGCTTGGTCTTTTTTTTTTTTGGAGGGGGGGAACATCTTCAACCATCATATCTCGTTAAACATTGAATAACCTAGGGTGAATTTATCATAATGATCCATTATCAAATTTCCCTATCAATTTTTCTATTGCAAAATTGCAGGGATCTCATATCTCAAGAAGTCCTCTGGGCGAAATTCACATTTTCTAGGTTTACTGGAGGAAGGTCAAACCAATCATTACAATTTGTGTCATTACAATTTGTGCTAGTTTTGCAGGTTTTGGAAGCACGATTTACTTCGTCAGATCAACACGCATAGGACTAGATCAATACGCAGATTTAATTTGAGACCCTCTCATTTGTTGGGTACACTAACCTCACGGTTTGGCAGAGAACTAAAATAATTTCCATCCTCATGGTGAAAATATTGATTACAAAAGTATATCAGTGCATTGTTTAAAACATCATCGATTGCCTTGAATAAATTTTGGACATATCATAAAGTAAATTCTCTGTAACACCTCTAATCATTTTCTTAGGGTTCATAATGTGATGAGAATAATGAATTCCACGTGCTTGTATCATGTTGAACACTGAAATTTGTTTGATGATTGACATGAGCATTTCAGTGAACAAAAAATTTCATAGAAATAGGCACATGGACGTTAACTGTCAAATGATGTGATTATGTTTTGAATATTGGATCATTTTTTTAGTCTTTTATATATATATATATATATATATATATATATATATATATATATATATATATATATATATACTTGTCAAATTCGTTTATGTCCCAAACTCTTCCTTTCATCACTTGCCATTGGCACTGAACCATTTCCATTGATTTTTTATAAAACTCTATTCTTGTGATCTTTATTTTTCTATAAATATTCAAAATTAATTAATTTAATTCATGTCATTTGTATGGAACCATGATTTACTTGTCTACTATTCTGCCTAAGTGAAGCATGCTATTGAGTAGCTTCCAAACTTTGTTGTCGTTGGGTAACTTCCAACTTGAGTTCTTTTCTAAATATCACAACACGTTTGTATAAACATGCTTGTGACAAGGCCATAAAAATATTGCTAATTTTATGTATAGCTTATCTGGGTATTAAGTTTACACCTTGCTTCCCTAGTATGTAAGAGTTATAGCATTTTAATCCAATTGCCTTAATGGTATTTTGAAGAATGAAATGTGGTTTCTTTTAGTTGTTCTCTTGCATTTAATTATTTAATTAATTGTTTTATATTTTTATTGTATTTATTTTAAAATTGGTTATGTAATTAAATTGTTCCTTACTTTCAATTAAGACAGCGAAGTAACTATAGATATAAATAGACCTTATGTATATATATAATTATATATTAATTATATTGTTGAGACGAGGTAGCGAAAAAATTATTTTATTTTAAAGTTTAGTTTTACGTCTTGGAAATGAAGTTGGGTGATTTGCTTAATCCTTGGAGTGTAAATATCACCTCGCTCCATCTCTTGCCCTCCCCATGTAGTGCACACTCAACCAAAAGTTTTATGAGCCCGTGGTGTGAGAGAATTCCCTTGAACAAACAGATGTTTGTGCATGTGCGGTCATGGTCTACGATGTCCTCCAGAGAAAAAATGACATGCTAACCAACCTACCATGTCGCAGGTGGTCCATTAAATGGATATGTTGTAGGTATGTAGCCCTGTAGTGGCCCTCACAGGTGATGTATCACTTCATTACTATGGAAACATGTTACCATGGGCTCGATAATGATGTTTTGTCGAATCTTGACCCTTTCTTGACTAGAGATTCTCCCAGATCGAGGAACTGTTGTAGGATTTCATGCTTTGACCTCCATTGGCAATATTAGTGCTCCCCTAATGCTTTGAAGATCTGAAGTTGATGGTAAATTCAAGTGCCACATTGTCATCATACCCTCGTATCTTGTTTAAGTATTCCATCAAGCCTCCTTGCTGGAAAATTTCACTGATATTCTCATATGCCTCTAGCAAGAGAATCTCTATAGGTTCTCTATTGTTTAGTGAGTGCCCCATTCTTCTTGCTCAGATCTTAAGAAAAATGTGAGTGTAACACATAATGAACAGTTTAGAGGTTGGATAATTTTAAAATAGGGAATGACAGTGTGATGTGGTAATTATTTCATTAGTTGGGTGATTATGAGTGTGTGACAGGGTGGTAAGTGATGCAATCAGGTCATAAGATTTCGATAAATTCATATTCATTACACAAGTTCGAGAGAGATACTTTCTGACTTACCATCTGTGGTCGTGATAGATTTTACCTTCGTTGCATTGGTGTGTTGACCTTACAGGACAACTAAGATCTTCATTGGCATAGAGATTTGCAGCAACGGTCAAAGTAGCAACAATAGTTCTCTCAAGTTGTAGCAGTATCCAAAATTGTGGCAATGTTCCAAAGTTGCAGTAGTGTTCAGATTTGCAGTGGTGTTCAGAGTTGCAACAATGTGTAGAGATACAACAATAATGCACAGAGTTGCAGCAATGTGCCAGAGTTGTAACGATGTGGAGAGTTGAAACAACATAGCTCTTGGAGTGGCAGCACGCATTGGCCCAAAATGCATCTCAACATGGTGTCACAGCAGGAATCATCTTTACCCAAATTTTTTGTTGGTACTTTAGCAGTGGAGTTGCACCGTCAACATTCAGAGTTGCAACAACAAGATTCCAGAGTTGCAACACTAGGGCTACAAAATGGAGTTGTAGCATTCTTCTCCCTTGCATATCCTGAAAAATACTATTAAAAAACTTGATCATAAGGATCCAGATATAACCATCATGAAACCATGAAGTTCTCTCTCTCTCTCTCTCTCTCTCTCTCTCTCTCTCTCAAACATGTCATTTGCCAATATAGGATGATTTTCAAAAAACATGCCCCCATGTATTCCCGTTAGGGTTTTCATACATGAGTTTTTATTTTAGAACAAGAATGAATAATTCAACAAGTGTTCCCCCCTTGTTAACAATATATAGATCATTGTCAGGCCATCCACTAGTGATCCTCTTCAAAAAGGATTCCTTGGATAGGGGTCTATGATATAATCGAAGCCTATGTCCATTTTCCATCAGAGGAGTTCTCTCTTCATCAATGGTATGAAGTTTGATGGCCCCATTTTCATATACAATATCAATCTCATAAGGCCCAAGCCATCGAGTGTGAAACTTCCCTCTTAAATCCTTGAATTTGGAGTCAAATAAAAAGGCCTAGTCTCTAGCTTTAAATTTCTTTTTTTGATGAAATTTTTGTGCCACCGATATCTTTGATGTTGTATTACTATTGTGTGGTGCAAGGAAGCCTATAAAAGTTAATCCAGTTCATTGATTTGGAGGAGTCTCTAATTCTAAGCTTCATTTAAGTCCATTCCAAGTTGAATAGTTGTTCTACGTGTTTGGATCTATGTTTCAATTGGAAATGGTACTCTCTTTCCATACACTAATTCATATAGGGTGCATCCACTAGTAGTACTCCATGTTGTTTGGTAGGCCCATAGATATTCAGGGAGTCTGTCAGCCCAATCCTTCAGGTGTAGTCTGACAGTCTTGGTGACGATGGCCTCAAAAATTTTGTTTTTCCCTTCTACATGTCCATTGGTCTGCGGGTGATATGGTGTGGTAACCCTGTGTTTGATCTTGTATATGTCCATCAAGTATTTAATGAGTCTTGAAGTAAATTGAGTCACTCCATTAGTAATTATTTCTCGAGGTATCCCGAATTTGGTGAAGATTTCTTCATGAAGAAATCCCACTACTACTTGTTTTGTTGCGGCTCGGAGTGTCTTGGCTTCCGTTAATTTTGTGACATAATTTGTGCATACTAGTATGTAGGAGTTATGGTGGGAGGGAGGATTGATTAGACCTACAAAATCCATGGCCCATTTATCAAAGGTTTCAAATACCAACTGTGGTTGCAATGGCATCTTGTTTGATTGCACCGGTCTTCTCATGCGTTGGAAACTTTTTCACCTTTTTACATAGTCCTTGAATATAGTGGAACAATAGTTCCCTTGATGAAGTATATTGTACTCAGTCCTCTTATCTGCAAAGTGTCCCCCACATGAACCATCATGGAAATCCTTCAAGATCTCATAGATCTAGTCTTCTCACATAGATCTTTTGGTGATGATATCTAATTTTATGTAGAAGGGACACCTGTCAATCCATGAGAATCTTCAACTTTGTTTGATGATATTCTACCACTCCTTTGTAAATAAATTGTGTGGAAGTGTACATGCATCCAAGTAATTAGAGATATCCGTGAACCAAGGAGAGTTAGTAGAAACTTCAAATAGGTGTTCATCCGGGAAATAATCTTCTACATGTGGCTCATTCTCATTAGATGTAAGTCTTGAAAGAAAATTAGCCACTACATTATCCTTCCCTGGTTTATTCAAAATGGTTATATCATATTCTTGTAGTGACAAGAACCACCTAGTTACGTTGTCATTAGTGATAGGTCTGTCCATTAATATTTTATGGCAGCATGGCTAGTGTGCAATACTATTGGATATCCTATGATGTAATGTCAAAACTTATTAATTGCATGTATTACCACAAGAAACTTTTTCTTTGTTACTATATAATTTAGTTATGTGGGTGAGATACTTTTATTGATGTAGTAGATTGCATATGGATCATTCCCTTCTAGTTTCCCTAGAACAACTCCAATGATGGTCTCTGATGCATCCGTAGAGATATGAAACAGAAGGGACCAATCTGTTAGAATAAAAGGTGTGCTTGTTTCACCGTAGAAAATATCTCAATATTGTCACCCAACCATAGGCACAAATGCCACCCTCGAGCACCTTAACCCCTATAGACATAATAATTATAGAACCAATAGCCAACCAAGGTAGTGTACCTCTCTCCAGAGCTAGCGTACCAAGAAAAAAGTTCAAACCATAAACAAGCAGAAAGTCCAACCATAACAAAAAAAACCAAGTCACCACTACAACAGTTGTATCTCTCCTCCATTCATGTGCACCACTTGTCCTTGTGCAGTTGTGAGAGTGAGTGTGACAAATGAGCTCTAGCACCCTCTTATTTATAGTCCTCCAAGTGACCTAACTGGGTCGACTTCTACTTCTGGAGGATAATAATTTAATATAAATTATTATCTTGAGCCGACTTTTCTTCTAAGGTTATTTCCTAACCTTCTAGGATTTCTCTTACTTCCCGGAATATTCTAGACTCATCAAAGGTTAAATGTAGAGGTTAATACCTCCCACAACTACCATAATATCAACACTCCCTCCTAGCTAGGGAGGTATTAAAGGAAACTCTCTTGAGCACAAACAGACCATTCAACTGGTAGAATCATCATAGCCACACATGCTATCTCATGATCACGTAGATCAAATTACGAGCAACATCACCACTATTAGTATCATCTGATAGCATCAACTGTATCATATCTCGATGCCATACACCATCTAAGTAATCGGGCATGATGTTGAATAAGTCACTCACTCAACAAAGTGATACAAGAACCATTCTTCTAATCTTGACACACGTCCTAGAAGAATAGTTGTCCCAACAGATGTTGAAATCCATGCAATGGGATACAAGGATCATTCATCTAATCTGTACCTACATCCTAAAAGAATGTCAGTCCTCCTGGATGTTGAAATCCACTCTATGGGCTACAGAGACCATTCCTACATGAATGTTAGTCTCAGACTATTTTCTAATCGAGTCATATGTACCATAGAAATTAATCTCTACCCATATGCCTTACAAAATATCAGTCCCATATCAACCACCCTAAATGAGAATTCATGTCCTTAGGAGGCGGACTATTCAACCTGATCGGGCCAATAATTGTGCCTCAAAAAAAATACCATTCCATGATGCATCAACAATCTGTCAACCTGGACCATTCTCCACAGGGAGAATGTATGTCCACCAATAATTTGTTCTTCCAAGACCATTCTCTGCTTGGAGAATGTATGTCCATCAACACATTGACTATCCATCTAGCTGGAAATCATCTCCAACACTAGTGGTAGTCTCCATGGAAATCATATCGTAGCATACAACTTCTACAATGCCATCCAATATAACAAAATTGTGTCTATTCATAGTAGTATACAACTATTATCGAGTGGTACACAAACACTCCTAGTAGCAAACAACTACTAGCCAGTGATACATAGTCACTACTAGTGGATTAGATCCACCAAAGTAGCATACAAATACTTTCCAGAGACATACAATATCCACAACAATCATATCATCTGATATCAACCTGCATTAACAATGTCATGATATAAACTGAGTCATTTGGGCCATTCTTCCACTCACATCTGTGAGATCTAGAAGAGCATCTGCCCTTGAAAAGTTAAACATCGGCCATGGGATATCTGGACTATTCTTCCCAAGCATAGAAGAATAACTCTCCCTGATTGTTGAACCTCAACCATTCAACCTAATTGGGCCATTCTTCCAGCATGATTCACAGTGCAACCTACAGAATGAGTCTGTCTTGGGGAATGGTTGTCCCTCATCACTGAACCTGGACCATTCAATCTAACTTGGCCATTCTTCTATCACGATTCACAATGCAACCTTGAGAATGAGTATTCCCTAGGGAATGATTTTTTGTACCATTTCCTACGAAAATGATTGTCCTGCACCAACCCACTACATAATACCATTCTTCGAAAATTCTCACAATTGTGAACTTCGAAAGAATGACTACCCGGAGAAGCGGACCATTCTTCTTGACCACTTCTCAGAGTGATTACCAAGGAGAATGATTGTCCTAGACCATTCCCCCACACTAGCTATAAGGGGAATCATTGTCTATGGTACATCAACAATATTTTATACCATGAATGTTTTTTCTGGACCATTCTCCAAACTAGAAAATAATTGTCCATCAAAAAACAAATCCTAGACCACTTTCCGGACTGGAAAGTGACTGCCCAATATGGACCATTTTCCAAACTGGAAAATGCATGTCCATATATCAATAACATATCATTTATCCCTCCCAACCTAGGGAGTAATCACTTCCTTTTCCAATAAGGAAGTCATCTCCACGAGTCTAAAATTGTCTCTTAAGTACACAAACATTTCATCTTGGACAGAGGCTTTACTAAAAATATTTTCTATCTTCTCATCAGTGGAGATATAGTACTTGATCTCAATGTGCTTTGACATGTCATGGAACACCGAGTATCTGAGAGCTTCACATAGCTCTAGTTCTCACAATATATCATGGTCGAATCCAACACCTGATCAAACAGTCTAGAAACCAACTTACAGAGCCACATTGATTACATACAAGCATCACAATCTACAATATACTTTTCTTATGTAGTTTTGAGTGCAACATACTTATGTTTCTTGCTATCCCATGGTATCATGGAAAATCTCAAACTGAAACATATCCAAGAAGCACTTCTTTTATTATATGCACTTATTTCCCAATCTAAATCAATAATTCCATGCAGATGTATATAACTCAAACGTCCCATGAATACATTTCAAGTCATGCTTTGCAATTATTCAATTCTCATGGCTAGGTTCCACCTGAAACTATTCTCACAAAAAATAAAATATCTGACTGAGTATTATCCAAACACATCAACGAGCCATTCAATTGTCAATACATGGATGGGTCTACTGGATCAGAGTCTCTCAACTTCTTCAGATCTGTCATCATGGGAGTTTGTTATGGATTTGCAAGCCATTATCCTGAACTTCTGAAGAACTATTTCGATACACTTCCTCTGTTATAAGAATTTTTCACCACGCTTTTGCTATACATGAGAGGCTTTGCACCAAGTTTCTTGAATCCATACAAGATCTTCTTCCATCTTCTTTCATGGGTCTCTTTTTGGTATACCTCAAAACCTTGAGGTTTCTCTACATATGCTTCTTCTTCAATTACTATGTTGAGAAGAATAGTCTTTACATCCATCTGATCTAAAATCCAACCCATGGATACTGCAAGAGATATAATGGCTCAGGTAGAGGTATATCTGGTTACTGGAACAAGTTGTCATCATAGTATTCTCCCTCCTTTTGGGATAACCCTCTATCCCTGAATCTTGCCTCGTATATATCAAAGATTCCATTTACAAGTCTTTACGTATTTTTCAATGGACCATATCATTGGGGATTATCTCCCTCCTAATCCTGGCTTCATGCCTGAATGAGAAATATCTAGAACTTCCTTGTTTTTATTCTAAGACTGCATGTTTCTGTAGTTCTGCAATCAATTCCCTCAACCGGAGAGAGCCCATTCTTTCATCTGTTGCACCTCTCTTTGCTTTCTTCAAAGTGTCACAAGCCTATTCTAGTTTCCTTTTAATTACCGACTTCCTCTGAGTCCTTTTAAGTTAGTTTCTATATGTTTTGATTGTTTCCCATCTGGCAGTTGTTGCAAGTATTGTGTCATCCTTATAAAATTATTCTATGAAAGTGCCACAAAGATTGTTCATAAAAGGTTTGTTAACATATTTCACAAGGATACCTGGAGTCCTGTTATTTTTCCACTTGAATTGATTTTCTTCTGGGACAAGTATCCTTTTCATCTTGTCCCTTAAAATTAAAATAATATGTTATCTTGACAGAAAAGTGAGTTAGAGAATACAAACTCAACCTTATAAGGTTTTGACTAAATTCAACTTATAACCTTGACTAGAAGTTCATAATGTCATAACAACCAGAGATATATCAAGTCAAACCTAGAGAGTGTGTTGATATTATGAATACATTGAATCCAATATCACTGCTTTGGACAAGATCCCTTGTACATTCCCTGCAAACACACTCATGCTAATGATACAAATTAAAAGAACATGTATAGGTACATACCTTTGTTACCCAACTGTGGCAGTAAACCTTAGAATGACTTTGGTGTACCATAGGTTTAGCTGCTAGAGGATTGGTAAGCCTCATAATGTTCCTTTTTGTAGATTTTTCTTGGGCACATCATACAATTTCTTCATGCTATGTATTATGTCTTCATAAATTCCTTCCATTTTGTTTTACTGGTCAACCTTAGATTTTGACTTGGTCAAATGTTGACTTTGACCAAAATTTCAAAATTGACGTCTTTGCTTGTTGAGAGTACCAAGAGGTGCACTAGGCTAGGGCACACTAGTTTATCCAGGAATTAGGTCAAGCGCTTCACTTAAGGTGCCTCAACACGAGTGTTAGGGCTTTGTTGCTGCAATAAAACTTTGACTGCAACTACAACTTCAACTGAGCAAATCCTCCCAATATGCCTTCCAGTGGTTAGATTTTCCGAAGATAGTGTGGGCCCATAACCTGTTAGAATAAAATGTGTGCTCATTTCACCATAGACAATATCTCAATATTTCCACCCAACCATAGGCACAAATGCCACCCCTAAGCACCTTAACCTTGACAGACATAATAATTCCGGAAGCAAACCCTAGAACCAATATCCAACCAAGGTAGCATACCTCTCTGCAGAGCTAACATACCAAGAAGAAAGTTCAAACCATAACCAAGCAAAAATTCCAACCATAACAAAAAAAAACAAGTCACCATTGTAGCAACTGCAACTCTCCTCCATTCATTTGCACCATTTGTCCTTATGTAGTTGTGAGAGTGAGTGTGACAAATGAGCTCTAGCACCCTCTTATTTATAGTCTTCCAAGTGACCTAATTGGGCTGACTTCTATTTCTGGAGGATAATAATTTAATATAAATTATTATCTTGAGTCGACTTGTCTTCTAAGGTTATTTCCTAACCTTCTAGGGTTTCTCTTGCTTCCCGAAATATTCTAGACTCGTCAAAGTTTACATGTAGAGGTTAATACCTCCCACAACTACCATAATATCAACACAATCGGCCCCCCTCAAAATAGGAGCCTAAAACACCTTATATTGTAGTTCTTCGGGTGCATGTTGGTAGCTTTTTGTCCACAAAAATCATATTTTTTGTTAAGAAAAGAAAACAATGGACGAGCAATTTGTGAGAAATTTTCAATAAAGTGACGATAGTAACCAACATATCCTAGGAAACTTTGTACCTCTTTTTGCAAATGCATAGTCAGGAAGTTTAATATTACCTTGATTTTTGTCAGATCCACTTGGACGCCTTTAGCTGAGATGTGGTGCCCCAATACAATGCCATTAGTTAACATCATTGCACATTTCTCATTGTTGAGGGAAATGTTTGATTCCTTACAAATTATTAATGTTTTCTATAAATTTTCCAATGCCTCATCAAATTTGTTTCCATATGTCATGAATTCATCCATATAGATTACCACACAATCATGAATTAAATAATAGAATATACCGATTACATCCCTTTGAAAGGTGGCAGGAGCATTACACAACCTGAATGGAAGAAAATGATAGGCAAATGTCCCCCATGGACAAGTAAACATTGTTTTGTCTTAATCTTCAGGCATGATTTGGATCTAGTTATACCTGTTGAATCCATCGATGAAAGAAAAGTATTTCTTCCCTGCTAATGTATCTAGGACCTGTCAATGAATGGAAGTGGGAAATGGTCCCTATGTGTTTCTTTGTTGAGTTCTCGATAGTCCACACAAATCCTCCATTTACCATTCTTGTTTAGTACTAGGATGACAGGGGAGACCCATTGGTTGTTAAAAAATAGATAGATAAAGTTGGTTGTGAACAATTTATGTAGCTCTTCCTTAACTATGTCCTCATTGTTGGATTCATCTGGCATTGGGGTTGACAAATGGGTCTAGATCCTTCTTGAATGTATATATGGTGTGTGTACAAGTTAGGATGGATTCCCTTCATGTCATATTAGTCCCAGGAAAAGACGTCGTTGTTCTTTTGTAGCACTTTAACCAGTCGATCTTTTTGTTGTCCAGTCAATCCCTGACTGATGTTCAAGGTTTTCCCACAATTGATTTATATGGTTTATGTGGTGGACCCTTGTTATTTTTCAACTGAGGACTCATTTTCTAAATGTGAGATGCTTGTTGAGGCAAGATAATCCTATGTTTCTGGATGCATAACATGGTCAATAACATGTGAGTTAGTTAAGAAAGAAGAAGAGGCTATGAAATCATTGATTTCATTGTATTCAGTTTTCCTTCTAATGGCTAGGTATTGATTTATGGAGAGGACTTGATGATCTTCTCTTTATTCATCACTATCTTCTCCATTGGCCCATAGTGGTGTTTCAAAATCTATGTTGGGTTTTGGGGGAGGATGAAATGTTAATTGTTTTTTATAGGTATCGTGGGAAATGGTCATGTTTCCATACCTACAACCGATGTAAGCATCAACAATGGTCATCCATGGCCTTCCCAAGATTAAAGGATACCCCCCCAGAGAGGTTTTGGGTTGTAGGATCATAAAGTCAGTGAGATATTCCCACAAATATATGTAAATCACTACATCTTCTAGGATTCATTCGATTTGATAGTTGATATGTCAGCAAGTTGGATTATAGTGGGGGCTTCCCTAAGACCGGTGAGTCCTAAAGCTTCCATGGTCTCATACGTCATGACATTAATGGAAACTCCAAGGTCAATTAATGTGTTGGTAATGAGTGTATTATTAATATGCACATTAATTATCATGCTACCAAGGTCAAAGTATTTGGCTGCGAGAAATCCCCCCATCATTAAGTCTGACAGTTTACCCATAACATGGACAATTTGGGGATCTTTCATTTTTCTACCGGGTTTCCTTAAACAAAGTTCCTGTACCACTTTCAAATATATGGACACATCTTTGATGGCTTGGAACAATGTAATTTTAACACACACGTTCTTAAGTTCCCCCAAGAAGTCAAACTCAGGCTGAGCAACAAGTTTCTATAGGTTTAATGTTTCTGGATAGGGTGGGTTTTGGGGTTGAGGATGGGAATGATCAACTTTCAAAGGTTCATGACATTGTTCTTTTTCTGGTTCTTCATTCCAAACATCCACATTCAAATATTCAATATGAACATGAGGTAGAGTAGGGTCCGTGGCAAGTCCAGCAACTTGTGTTGGTTGGGTTATTCTCTCATTATTAAGGTTAGGGATAGGTTGTGTAGGTAATTGTGGTCGAGGAGGGGCTGGTGTGGATGCCTGAATCTATGGACGAGGGAGAAGTTTCATGGGTGGTTGTGTTATGGCTTATTGAGGGCCTCCTAAAGTGGTATTTCTCCACCCCTGTTTCCATAACTGGATTGGAGGAGGAGGAGCCACCCGTGGTTGTGTTGGAAGACACCATTGTTGAGAATTATATTGGATGGAAGGGTTATTCCAATATGAATTAAAATACTGAGATTGGCCTTGAACCGTACCTTGAGGTTGGGTTTCCATGTTCATTTCTGAGAAAAAAAAACATATTTTTTATGGTTCCTCAGCTTTATGGTAGACAACTTTCAATCATGGAAGGGATGAATAGTTTATGGTAGCATGGTCTTCACTGTGTATTCCACAAACCTCAATTTGGTCCAATGGGCATTCCCTCCGCGGGTGTTTCTTTCTAAATTACAGGCAAAATATAGCCAAAGATAGCTCTACTTCTTCCCTCTTCTTCTTCATTTGTAGTGTGTCCAACTGGGAGCTTAAGGAATTGAGTATATTGGTCTTGAAATCCTCTAACATATTCCCAATTTATTCTCTTGTAACTCCACCTCCAACAGTCTTCCCATTCCTTGTTAATATATCTCTTAGTCCTTTGCCCATCTTTGAATTACCTCTAGAATATTTGCGACAATGTTCCAAGATGAAATCATAATCTTATTAGGAGATATCTCCTCCTCCCATTAGGTTGAGAAGTTCAATGCAACCATCTCAAACTCCTCTCAAGAATAATACACATCGTGTCTCTGGAGCCAAATCTCCCTTCTTTTCCCTCGACAAATTATAGTTGAATATTTTGACATAATCCTCAAGGTTCCCATCTTTATGTTGTGTCATTCTAAAGAATTCCTCCCTCATTTATTTGTCTTTACAATAATCTTGGTACTTTTCGAATAATTTTTGTGTCATTCATTCCCATGTGCGGATGTTGTCCCTACCAAGGCCCATGAACCAGCATAGTGCAAAGTTCTTGAGTGTGGCATGGAAAAGTTTCAATTTCTAGGCATCCGACATGTAATCAACTTCTGTGAAACATGTTGAATTCAAAGAGGAAGGTGTTGGGGTCTTCTTTGGATAGACCATGAAAATTTGGCAAGGTTGAATGAGGGATATTCTTCATTTTGGTCTCTTCATTTGATCCTCTAATTGGAAATCCAAAGGCAGAGGTTTCTTCCTTGACAATTTTGTGTTCCATTTCCCTCTAAGGGTTGTCTTATGCTTCTGAAGGTGATTTAGGAAACATGAAATCCCTGGAGTGGTATCATTCACTGATCAAATCTTTTGAAGGTGGAACTTTTGTTTGCATAGATACTTGTACAATCTCATATTCTTGAGTGGAGGTCTCAGGCCTCTTTTTGGAAAGAAAACTTGTTGTAGGTGACAAATAGTTCGGTTGATTATGCTCCTTTCCCTCTTGAGAGTGACCTACGTTGTTATATTTACGATGGTTTTTGGATGAACTAATGAATCTACCTCATTGATCCCTAATTATGTGCATAAAAAATATTAGAAAGGTATTCTACAATCTGTAGAAAAGAAATCATATCACTCAATCTATTGCAATAAAATTCCAAAAAACAACAAAACAACAACTATAGTTTTGACGAATCCCCGACAACGACACCAAAAATGATGGAATTTTCAATCACTTCCTAATTAAGTTAGTAATCAAATGAAGAGTTGTGCATTTAATTATCAATCCGAGGTCATATTGAACTTTCAAATTGTCGTGCACCATATATGCAAGTGTGATGTTGTAATTTCCAATGAGTTGTTGTACTTCTAAATGAATGTCACAAGACAAAATGTCAAGATGATTTTATCAAGTCAACAAATTAAACCACACCACTTCTTGTAATCAAATCCACACTTGTAGGAATGGAAACACACTTTTGCAGGAAAGTAAATGTCACATGTGTAGGAAGGTAGACCACTCTTGCAGGAAAGTAAATATCACACTACAGGAAAGTAAATATCGCACTTACGAGAAAGTAAATCACTCTTGTAGGAAAGTAAATCACACTTGTGGAAAATTAAAGGTCACACTTGCAAGAAAGTAAATCACACTTGCAGAAAAGTAAAGGTCACACTTGTAGGAAAGTAAATCACACAGGCATCAAAGGTGACTAGTTCAAGCATTAAAATGATCTTGATTAATGTGGCAGATATGTTATGGCTCATGTATTAGGATGCAACAAACCTTAATTTGTATAAATAAAACCACATTTTTCATGTAAACAAAGGAAATAAACTATCTCAAACTGCAAACCACACAATTGTTAACCATAAAGCTAAATGTTGTAATGTAAGTGCAGAGTTGCAACAATAGGAGTTGCAACACAATAAATATTAGATTTAAAATGAAGTGTTAAATAGAGGAATTTCTGGAAATAAATGAAAAATTATAAGAGATGTTATAGCTACACATTATCTAATCAAAAGATAGGGTTTTGCAATGTCAACATCGAGTGGTCATCAACAAGAGTTGCATTAATAGATAAATACTAGAATTGCAACAAAATGTTAAATACATGAATTGTTGGAAATAAATGAAAAATGATATGAGATGCTATGATCCAGGTGGATATCAGTGGCCACCCACCTTTTTCGACTGGCTCAAAACAGTTTTCTGGCAATTTTGGCAATTTGCTATTTTTAGCAGGTTTTAACTTCCGGGGCCATTTTGAGGGCCTAAATGAAGGTTTTTTGAGATCGAGTTTCTCAATGATAGACAATGGAATAATTGATCCCGCAAAATGAATCTCCTCGACGATACCTTTCCAACGAGCTATCACACGCCTAAAACGGAGATCGTATGCAAAAGTTATGACCCCGGGAAGTTGATGTACTAACTTACCCAAACGGGG
>JZKD02S1913767.1:72093-125990 GCA_000966675.3 Picea glauca
CTACCAGCGCCCTAGCTAGTTTATTTCCATTCTGTCTGTAAACATATTTTAGTCATTTGTTATTAATGAAATGAAGTCTTATTTCCACTGCATCTCTACGTTTATGTGTATTTATGTATTTCATTGTGTTCCTACATAAATCCGGATCATGCTACAACTATTCATTCATTAGTCAGAAAACAATACCCTGCAATATTAACATTGAGTTACAACAATCAAGAGTTATAGCAATGAAAATCTCTAGAGTTGCAACAATATGTTAATAAAGGGATTGTTGGAAATAAATGAAAATATATAAAAGATGCTACAACTACTTTTATAAAATATAGAAGATACAAAAAATATTGAGCTAAGGAGGGGGAATTACCTCCTTAGAAGGGATACTGGTCTACAAACACAGTAGGGCGCTTAAACGTTCAACACACCATTACTTGGACAAGAATGAAACAAAACTTTTATTAAAGGAAATGCACAAATCAATACAATTTTGTTTACTAGCTTTCTTATGCCTTTTCTTCATCCCTTGCCTTAGAGGGAGAAGGGGTATTCATACAATAAGTTATTCCTATGTTAATCAAGGAAATCAATGGACAGCCATGAGAATAATTGGGTTGTCTCATCGCGTTACATTTTTTTCTCCAAAATATGGAAAATATCGGGCGCATGCTGACTAAATCAACCACAGGTCAAGTGGTGGATGAGTCATCCATTCCCTTCTGGTGCCCAATTTCCCATGTCATTTTCTTGCGTGGTTGTTTGACTAATTGGTCGATCCCTAGATGACAGTTGTGTGGTTGATTGATGATCCATTATGACAGGAGTGGAGTTACAACACCCGACTCAGAGTTGCAACAATGCTCTTGTAGTGAGATTCACAATAATAGTGAGTTGCAACAACAATCATGTAGTGAGATTCATAGCAATGGTGGGGAAAGAGTTGAAACACAATGAGAGTTGCAACACTAAGATTTGTAGAAACAAGAGTTGCAACAACTCATACTCGGGAATTAGAGCTCCTGTGTTGGGAGGGTACCTATGAAACCTTGTTCCTGTATACCACCATTAGCACAAAAGGTGATAATCTCTTGAAAATGCATAAGAATAAGTATTGAAATGGCATATTAAGAGACTAATAATACATTGTAACACCCTATTTCCCCCAATCTGTAAATATAAATTTATTGGCCATGAACTATGGCAAACTCAAAGTGTGAATGTTTGATTTGGTGGACCTTTGTATGAAGGTCGATGAATGTAAACCCTGTTATTTTAATAGATAATGGAAATGTGTTGCATGACTATTGTGAAGGGGATGTGCTAAGAGAGACCACGATTTCTAATGAAAAGATGGTGGAGAGGACCCGGAATGGTTGTGTTAACCTCCACTAAACCAGTACTATGCTAGTTTTAATTGCTCAAGATCAGAACAACCCTCTGACCCGAAATGGATTATAGTCAGGTTGGTAGGTGGGAAGGCCTCCTCAAGAGTTGATGAGGGGATGGGGAAGACCGCCCATCTGTAAGGCTTTCAGACTTGAACACGGAATGGGATTTCAAGCCACACACAATCTTGTTGAGGAAGGCAAGAAAGGAAGCGTGGTGTGGGCAGGGGGAGGGCCTATGAAGAATGCAGAGATGAGAGTGAAAACTATCGAGTCTGAGGAAGGATTGAAAGAGAAAGTGAGTTATGATCATAGAGAATAGAGACTAAGTCAGGAGAAGGAGAGTAACCTTCATCCTCATCTATTCCTATATAGGGAGAAGGAGAGTAACCTTCATCCCTAACTTCCGTTGAGCTGGAAGTGAGAGATTGAATCTCAAAGCATCATGGCCTAAGCTCAGGGGTGGCTAGTGATAAATCCATTGGGAGTGACTGAACCTATGGTTGGGTGGAAACGAGCACCCCTCTCAATAGTCACAACACGCCTTATGGTTTTGATAAGTGTTTTTATGCCTTGTGCTTTGAATTGGAAATAATGAATGCATGACTTGTATTTATATGCCTATAATGGTTTCTGTATTGAATGATTAAGTTAGAAGTATGTGTTAGTTCCTTGAGAACTTTCATATCTGCTCAATTTCCTTATGCTCTAGTTTAATTCCTCGGAATCACTTTCCTAGAGAATTTTGTCACCGTCCTAGATTCATGCGAGTACTTCCTTGATTGCGGAGGTTAAACCTCGCAATCACTACGAGGACAGAGTCTAACAAGATCAAGAGATTTAGTGCAAGTATCCACCAAGTCTCCGCAAGATGGGTAGAGACCGAGACCATATTAAGTCCTAGATTTGAGGAATGAACGTAAGGAGTGCGCAGAAGAATGCTTCCAAGCATTACGTTCAAAAGAAAGAGTGAAAAACTCTTAAGTCCTTCAAAGCCAACAAATCTCAGGAAGAATAGTGAGGTTCAAGTATCGAAAGGGAATATCCTTTCATTTAGAACATGAAAAGATGATGTCCATTCGAAAAACCTCGGGTCTATCGTGATCATTAGATTTGAAGAAGGGGCATAGGCGTTAACGCCTCGACTCCTTCAGTCTTCACAAATTCGCACATCGGGAGATTCGTACATTGGCGCGACTAAAATCCCGAAACCCAAAGTTGCAATGTGATCTATACCGTAGATCTAGGATCTATCGGGACCCTCCTTGACCATCGGATTGGCAAGATCGGGGATTTGCACGTTGGCGTGACTAAACTCCCAAAACTTGAAGTTGCGATGTGATATGGACTGTAGATCTAAGGATATATCGGGACCTTCCTTGACCATCGAATTGGCAAGATCGGGGATTTGCACATTGGGAGATCCGCACGTTGGCACGACTAAACTTCTAAAACCCGAAGTTGCGATGTGATATGGACTGTTGTATCAAGGAAGGTCGTGGACCATTGATCTCACGTGAACAGATTAACGCAAGAGTATGTGGGAATTCAAAATCCCCTAAGAACTAAAATCAGAAGAGATAAGTGCTTTTTAAGAGAATAGATGAGGTCCAAGAGGTGAAATTGTTTCAATTTCATAAGCTCCAGAAGGAAAGCATAAGTAGAGACCCATATATCAAGGCTCACGGGAGGTAGATCGAGGGTTGAGGCCTTCAGAACATATAAAATCTTCCAAGTCAGAGAAGAAAGGGAAAGATCGGGAGGAGGAGCAACAATGACCGTTAGATTGATCATTGTGAGAGATCTGGACCATGGGAATTCACATCCAGACAATTAGAAGAGCGCGCAGGAAGAGATCAGAACTAGGTCGTCAGATCTGAGTGCGAGGACCAACAGTTGTTGGATCCAGGAAAGGTGCATGAGAGTTAAACCCTTCGAAAGTATACAGGAGAATGGAATTTTCCAAGTCCCGAAGTTCCAAAATCATCATAAAATTTCATCATCAAGGTAGACAGAGGGCAACAGATCTAAGAGTTCGAAGATTCACAAGGGAAAGAGTGGAACTGATCCTAGTCATTGGTGCTGGGAAGGACATGTGGTTGAAGATCTGGATTTTGTTGACTCGCACATCGGGAAAGTCAAAGGCAAGATTTTTGACGACTCGTGAAACACAAACTCATGATTTGATCACAGTCGTTGGATCACAGAGGATTGCGGACCGTTGATTTGACGCTGGTGAATTTCAGGAAATTGGGGATCGGGAAAGACCTTATTTGCGAGAAAGGATCTGGACCGTCGGATCACGGAATATCATGGACCGTTGATCTAACATCGTCGAGAGTTTGGGGATTAGAAGAGTCAGGGTTGACTCACATCCAAATACCCGATACGTGAAGCTGCAATTTGATCCTAGCCATCCATTGAGAAAGGATGCATGGCGAGAAGTCAGTGTTTCGTTGATTTGCAACTCGCAAAGTCCGAGTTTGCGAAAGGATCGCAGTCATTGATCGAAGGAGGGATCCAAACCGTTCATCTAGAAAGTGAATATTTGGAAATCATGAATTGGGGAAACAGAGGTAAGCCAACCTCCAAAGTCGTGAAACACAAAATCCTGATTCGCGAGAGACGAGATCAGGACCGTTGGATCACAGGAGAGTGTGGTCACAGCTTGAGGACATATGAAGGAAGGGGATAGCATGGAAAGCTAGCACCTATTGCTCAAACCCTTCAAAAGGGGGCTCAGGAAAGAGTCGCGGATTGGAAGAACCTGCAATAGAAGAAAGGGGAAACTAAAGAGAGTTAAGAAAAAGTGAAATTTATTTATGCCCCATTGTGGGTGTGTGACAAAATGATATCAGAGCATGGTTACAACACTTGGCATGCTTGGTCTTACGGACGAGTCGCTTAAAAATTCTATTTGGAGTACTTTTAAAGGAGTGACACCCTACCTTGCATATTTCTTAAAAGTCTGGTGAAAAATGTTATTAAAGAAAAGAGTGAAACTTTCTACTGTGTGTATGCATTTAAGAAATTGAACCGTGTATTGTTCATAAACTGATATATTTTTAGCTAACAATAAGTTTTTTTTGTCAACTCTTAAGAAGTCAATGAATTATGAGAAAACTCCAAGACTAAAGGATGGTGATGTGTCATGAAGTGGGGGATGGCTCCCACAATAGAGACAAAGAATCTGACGAAAGGAGGGCGGTGGAAACCCCTCCAGATCTGGTTGAAACTGTAAGGAGCCTTAGGGCCGAGTTACAGAGTTTCAAGGCCGACAACGAGACATTGATAAAGTATCAAGAGAAACAAACAAAAATTTACACAATATTGCTATAGAACTTATTTGACATACAAAGGCAACTGTAGCATGAACCCACAACCAGTCATGTGGACCGACAACACAAGAAGAGAAGTTAGAGTTCACCTGAGATCTGAAAACATGACTCCCTAAGTGACCCCACTGGGAGAAGTACCGCAAAGAAGGTCCAACCTGGAGGCAGGGGACACTCATCAGGATAGTCCTTTGGAAAGGAAGCTGACAACTCCAAAGGATATTCTAGTAGCAGGGTTGGCTTGCATCCTCACAGGAAAGGAAAGAAACGGAAGCATTCCAAAACCCATAGTCCTGAAGAGTTAAAGAAATCCAAACCACCCTCTTTCGATGGAGAGATTAAGAAGGGAGAAGAGGTGGAAGCTTTGTTGCTTGGTTTAAAGAAGTATTTCAAAGTCCTTGACTACTTTGAAAACTTGAAGGCTCGAATAGCAATCTTCAACCTAAATGGAAAGGCTTCCTATGGTGGGAAGACCTTAGGAATGTGAAATGAGTCCATGAGAAGGACTTGTCACGGAAACAGTTTGAGAAATACTTCAGGAAGTAGTATCTGTCAGAAAAATACATGGATGGGAAAACGAAGGAATTTTATGAGCTCCGGCGGGGGCAGCTCACCATAGATGAATTTGTCAATAAGTTACTTGAACTACTGAGGTGTGTACCTTACATAAAAGATGAAAAAGAAAAAATGCAGCGGTTCATTAGTGGGTTACCTCAGACCTACTGGGATAGGATTGAGTTTGACAAACCAAAGACCTTAGAAGAAGCTATTCGAAAGACGAGGTATTGTTATGAATAGTTTGGGAGTAAGACAAGACCCCATGAGGACCGGAAGAAGAAGAATAGTTCGGGATTCCAGAAGAAGGGGTTTAAATCCTCAAGATTTAAGAACTATGGAAAAGATTCCAGAGGGAACCTTCCTACTAGAAGTGTATATCAAAAAAAATTCCCCTCTCAAAGTGGAAATAAACCTTTTAAGACAGTCCCAACAAAGACCGATAACCTCAGGAAGGAACCCTTAAAACATTGGGGTTGTGGAGAAGATCATAAATTGAGGGACTTCCCACACAGACAACAGAATAGTAAGAGAGTCTACAATATCCAAGAAGCTATCACCATCAATGATGTGGCTAGGAGCATGCCACGAATCTATGCAGCCTTAGACAATAATCAAGTCGACCACCAAGCTTCAATAGTGGAACTGGAAGGTATGATCACCAACCATCTAGTTTCTATTTTAATTGATCCAGGTTATAATTTGAGTTATGTGGCCCCTCAGGATGTTGATAAGTGTAAACTGCAACCAATTAGACATGTTAAATCGTGGTTGGTGCAATTAGCCACTGGGACCAAAATAAAGGTGGTAGAGGCCATACCATCCTGTCAATTCATCATGGGTGAATTTCCCACCCGAGTGACCCTTAACGTACTTCCCCTGGGTTCGTATGACTTCTTGATTGGTATGGATTGGTTGGCTTCTTATAAAACTAAAGTGGGTTATTATCATAAAACTTTAGAATGTGTAAATGAAGAAGGGAGAACGATGACCCTCCAAGGGATTCAGAAGCATGTCTAAATGAGACAAATATCGACCCTTCAAATGAAGAAGTATTGCAGAAAAGGGTGTTCCTTATATGCAATACAGGTGTTGGAATCTGTTGAGGATGACAAACCAAACCTAGAGGACCACCCCATATTAGGAGAATACAAGGACATGTTCCCCAAAGAAGTACCAGGTCTACCTCCGAGAAGGGATATTGATTTCTCGATAGAGCTTACACCAGGAGTGGTACCGGCATCTAGAACGCCATATAGGATGAGCAGGCTAGAGCTGGTTGAGATCAAGCTACAACTAAAGGAGATGATGGACAAAGGCTACATTCGACTCAGTGTTTCTTCGTGGGGAGCACCTATGTTGTTTGTGAAAAATAAAGATGGCACAGTCCGACTGTGCATAGATTACAGACAACTCAATAAGACAACCATAAATAAAAAGTACCCCTTACCAAGAATAAATGACCTGTTCAACCAATTGGAAGGTGCTTCCATCTTCTCGAAGATTGACTTAAGAATTGGATACCACCAAGTCCAGATTAAGGATGAAGACATCCACAAAATAGCCTTCAGAACGAGGTATGGTCACTATGAATTCATGGTGGTGCCATTTGGGTTAACCAATGCCCTCACCACTTTTATGTGCTTGATGAATAATGTACTCAGCAAATTTCTAGACAAATTTGTATTGGTTTTCATTGATGATATCCTAATATACTCCAAGAACAGGGAGGAGCACAAAGAACATCTTAGACTCGTACTTCAAGTACTAAGAGAGCATCAACTCTACGCTAAGTTTAGCAAGTGCAACTTCTTTCAGAAGCAAGTCCATTATTTAGGCCATGTCATTTCTAAGGAAGGGGTGGCAGTGGACCTCGGTAAGATCAGATCTATTATGGAATGGCCTACCCCAAAGGATGTATCAAACATCATATATTTCATGGGTTTAGCAGGATACTATAGAAGGTTCATAAAAGGATTTTCCAAGATTGGCTATCCAATCAGTGCCCTTTAGAAAAATGGGATCAAATTCATTTGGACATCAAAATGTGAAGAAATATTTCAGGAACTAAAATACCTCCTAACCCATGCACCCATGTTGAAGATTGCAGACCCAGATGATGATTTCCTCGTGTGTACAAATGCCTGCAAGGAAGGACTCGGAGGAGTCCTTATGCAAGAGGGACGTGTAATTTGCTACGCGTCCCGAAAATTAAACGAGCATGAGATCAATTATGTGACCCATGACCTAGAGTTGGCTACCATAGTACACGCTTTAAAAATGTGGAAGAACTACCTCCTGGGAAGGATATTTGTGCTTATGACAGACCATTGTGGGTTGAGGCACATGTTTGATCAACCAAAGCACAATGCCAGGCAAGCTAGGTGGATGGATATTCTTAGTGAGTTTGATTTTGAAATCAAACACATCAAAGGAAAGGAAAATAGGGTGGTTGATGACCTTAGCAGAAGTATAAAAATGATTCATTTGGCACCAGTAAGCACCTGTGAAACATATGTCGGGGAAAGATTCAGAAATGCACAAAAGACAAATTCATTCTTCAAGACCGTGACCTCATACCTAAGACAAGAGCCTATAGGACTAAAGTATGAAGGCTACCAAATGCTCGAGGAAGGGTTGTTGACTTACAGAAACAGATTGTATATTCTAAATTGTGATGACTTGAAGAGGTTCATAATGGATGAACTGCATAAGAGACCATATACTGGTCACCCAGAATATCAGAAGATGATCACGGCCACTAAGAAACAATTATATTGGCATGGGTTAAAGAAGGACATAGATAACTATCTAGATGCGTGCCTAGAATGCCAGCAAGTTAAGGCAGAGCACCAACATCCAGCATGATTATTACAGCCCCTATCTATCCCAGAATGGAAATGGGAGACCATCTCCATGGATTTCATCACTGGATTACCAAAGTCGACCAAGAAAAATGATGCCATCTTGGTCATGTTGGATAAACTACGTAATTATGCTCATTTCATTCCTATAAAATCAACTTGCAAGGCCATAGATATTACCAACATCTTCATGAAGAAGATATTTAGACTGCATGGCATGCCCAAGGAAATTGTATCTGACCAAGATACCAAGTTCACTTCAAACTTTTGGAAATCCCTAATGGTCGGTCTAGAGAAAAAATTACTATTCAACAAAACTTATCACCCTCAAACCGATGGACGGATAGAAAGAGTGAACCAAATAGTAGAGGACATGCTAAGGATGCATGTAACGCATCATCCTAAGAAGTGGGAAGACTACCTACCATTGGTAGAGTTTGTCTACAACAACAGTTATTAGGGATCCTTGAAGATGAGCCCTTTTGAAGTCCTCTATGGTAGACAGTGCAAGATTCCAATCAGCTCGAGTAATCCAGTGGGCAGAATTACAATCGGACCCGACATGCTGAAAGAAATGGAACAATAAGTGGTGTAGATAAGGAAAAATCTGAAAATTGCTCAGGACCGACAGAAAAGTTACACCGACAGAAAGATAACTCCCCGAGAGTTCAAATCCGGAGACCATGTTTATCTCAGAGTTAGACCCCAGAAGAGTTCTCTGAGAATGGGAGCCTGTGCCAAGTTGGCTCCTCAGTATTGTGGATACTTCAAAGTCTTATATAGAGTGGGACCTGTAGCCTATAGGATACCACTTCCTCCCACAGTAAAGGCACATAATGTTTTCCATGTTTCATTATTGAAGAAATATGTACATGATGTTAATCATATAATTGACTGGTCTGCAATCCAGGTGGAACTGAAGGGAGAATTCCTGCCAGAACCCCAATGCATACTAGATAGGAAGGAAACATCACTCAGGAACCGAACCATTGCACATGTCAAGGTGCAATGGAAACACTTTGGCCTAGATGAGGCTACATGGAAAATGGAAGATGCCATGAGATATGCATATCCGATTTTGTTTACTTTTGTACATACCTATCATGTTGATAGATAGAACATCAAGGATGATGATTCCTTTAATGGGGAGAGAATTGTAACACCCTGTTTCCCCCAGTTTCTAAATATAACTTTATTGGCCAGGAACTGTGGAAAACTCAAAGTGTGAATGTTTGATTTGGTGGACCTTTGTATGAAGGTCGATGAATGTAAACCATGTTATTTTAATATATAATGGAAACGTGTTGCATGATTGCTGAGAACATGATGTGCTAAGAGAGGCCAAAATTTCTAATGAAAAGACAGTGGAGGGGACCCGGAATGGTAGTGTTAACCTCCATTGAACTAGTATTATGTTGGTTTTAATTGCTTAAGATCAGAACAACCCTTTGACCCGAAATGAATTATAGTCAGGTTGGTAGGTGGGAAGGCCTCCTAAAGAGCTAATGAGGGGATGGGGCAGACCGCCCATCTGTAAGGCTTCCCGACCTAACCACGAACTGGGATTTCGATCCACACGCAATCTTACTAAGGAAGGCAAGAAAGGAAGCATGGTGTGGGCAGGGGGATGGCCTGTGAAGAATGCAGAGATGAGAGTGGAAACTCTCGGGTCTAAGGAAGAATTGAAATAAAAATTGAGTTCTGATCACAGAGAATAGATATTGAATCAAGAGAAGGAGAGTAACCTTCGTCCTCATCTATTCTTGTATAGGGAGAAGGAGAGTAACCTTCATCCCTAACTTTCGTTGAGCTAGAAGTGAGATATTGAATCTCAAAGCATTGTGGCCTAAGCTCGGGGGTGGCCAGTGATAAATCCATTGGGAGTGACTGAGCCTATAGTTGGGTGGAAACGAGCACCCCTGTCAACAGTCACATCACGCCTTATGGTTCTGATAAGTGTTTTTATGCCTTGTGCTTTGAATTGGAAATAATGAATGCATGACTTGTATTTATATGCCTATAATGGTTTTTGTATTGAATGATTAAGTTAGAAGTATGTGTTCGTTCCTTGAGAACTTTCATATCTTCTTGATTTCCTTATGCTCTAGTTTAATTCCTTGGAAGCACTTTCCTAGAGAATTTTGTCACCGTCCTAGAGTCACGTGAGTACTTCCCTTATTACGGAGCTTGAACCCCGCAATCACTGCAAGGACAGAGTCTAATAATCTCAGGAGAGGTAGTGAAAGTATGCACCGAGTCTTTTCAAGGTTGGCAGAGACCGAGAACATCTTAAGTCCTAGAGTTGAGGAATGAACGTGAGGAGTGCCTAGAAGAACACTTCCAAGTGTTATGTTCAAAAGAAAGAGTGCAAAACTCTTAAGTCCTTCAGATCCAACAAAGCTCAAGAAGAATAGTGAGGTTCAAGTATCATAAGGGAATATCCTTCCATTTAGAACATGAACAGATGATGTCCATTCAGGAGAACCCAGGGTCTATCGTGACCGTTAGAGTTGAAGAATGGGCGCAAGCGTTAACGCCTCGACTCCTTCAGCCTTCACAAATTCACACGTTGGCGCAACTAAACTCCCAAAACCCAAAGTTGTGATGTGATCTGGACCGTAGATCTAGGATCTATCAGGACCCTCTTTGACCGTCGGATTGGCAAGATCGGGGATTCGCACATTGGCACGACTAAACTCTCGAAACCTAAAGTTGTGAAGTGATCTCGATCATAGATATAAGGATCTATTGGGACCTTCCTTGACCGTTGGATTGGCGAGATCGAGAATTCGCACATCAGGATATCCTCTTGTTGGCACAACTAAAATTATGAAACCTGAAGTTGTGATGTGATATAGACCATTGTATCAAAAAAGGTCATGGACCATCGATCTAACACGAGAAGATTAACGCAAGAGTATGTGGGAATTCAAAATCCCCTAAGAACCAAGCTCAGAAGAGATAAGCACTTTTTAAGAGCGCAGATGAGGTCCAAGAGGTGAACTTGTTTCAAGTTCGTAAGCTCTGAAAGGAAAGAGGAAGTAGATACCCATATATCAAGGCTCACAGGAGGTAGATCGAGGGCCAAGGCCTTCAGAACATCTAAAATATTCCAATTCAGGGAAGAAAGGGAAAGCTCAGGAGGAGGAGCAGCAGTGACCATTGGATTGAGCAATGTGAGAGATATGGATTGTGGTAATTCACGTCCAGACAATTAGAAGAGCGCACAAGAGGAGATCGGATTTGGCCCGTCAGATCTGAGTGTGAGGACCAACAGTCGTTGGATCCAGGAAAGGTGCATGAGGGTTAAACCCTTCGAAAGTAAACAGGAGAATGGACTTTTCCAAGTCCCGAAGTTTTGAAATCATCAGAACCATCCATCATCAAGGTAGACAGAGGGTAGGAGATCCGAGAGTTTGAGGATTCAAACTTCAGAAGATTTGCAAGGGAAAGAGTGGAGTTGATCCTAGCCATTGGTGTTGGGAAGGACACATGGCGGAAGATCAACATTTCATTGACTCACACATCGAGAAAGTCAAAGTCAATATTTGTGAAGACTCGCGAAACACAAACTCACGATTTAATCATAGTCATTGGATCATGGAGGATTGCGGACCGTTGATTTGACGCGGGTGAATTTCAGGAAATCAGGGATCCGAAAAGACCTGATTCGCCAGAAAGGATCTGGACCGTCGGATCACGGGAGATCATGGACCGTTGATCTAACACCGTCAGGAGTTCAGGGAATGGAAGAGTTAGGGTTGACTCACATCCAAATACCCGATACGCTAAGCTGTGATTTGATCCTAGTCATCCATCGAGAAGGGATGTGTGGCAAGAAGTCAACGATTCGCTGACTCGCAACTCACGAAGTCCAAGTTCGTGAAAGGATCATAGTCGTTGATCAAAGGAGGGATATAGATCATTCATCTAGAAAGTGAATATCGGGAAATCGAGAATCGGGGAAACAGAGGTAAGCCAACCTCCAAAGTCGCAAAACGTGAAATCCTAATTCGTGAGAGAGGAGATCAGGACCGTTGGAACGCGAGAGAGTGTGGTCACAACTTGAGGACATATGAAGAAAGGGGCTAGCATGGAAAGCTAGCACCTGTTTCTCAAACCCTTCAAAAGAGGGCTTAGCAAAGAGTCATAAATTGGAAGAACCTGCAATAGAAGAAAGGGGAAACTAAAGAGAGTTAAGAAAAAGCAAAATTTATTTATGCCCCGTTGAGGGTGTGTGACATGCATTGACCAAAAATGCATCATTGTGGATGAAAAGGGTATTAAGATGGAATGGAAATGGGAAAAAGGGTGTACACAAATTATTGGATGGGTGCTACAAAGATGTCAATTTGGGCACCTATCAGTATTCATTGTTCTTTGATATTAGTTGTTATTTTATTCTTTAGCTACTAATACATGTCTCCAAAACTGGCATCACTCATGTACTCTTCCTCATAAACTTCATGAGTGTATGGTACAAGTTGCATTATTGCATCCATGGATAAGATCTTTTGTTTGGGTGGTTTGGACAACAAATATGTTTTCTTGTTAGTTGTTCACTTCTTATCGTTGATAATGAGATGGAATTGTTGTGGGAAACCCATCCACTTGTAATGCCTTTCTTGCTACAATTTTGTCTAACTCTACAAATTTTGAAGAGGTTGTGGTTGGTATGGATCACAATCACCTTACCTAGTAGGTAGTGCTTCCAATTCTTCATGGATTTCACTTACACATAAATCTCTTGACCATATGTGGGATATTTTTAAAAGGTTCAATGAAAACATTTAGAGTGATAGTTGATGGGTCTTCCTCCTTGCATAAGGATAGTACTAGCGCCATATCCATTTTCATTAGTCTTAATTTCAAATGGTTCTTACAAATTAGGAATTTCTAAATCACTACCTTGTTGATATTCACTTTCAATTCTTTGAAATACCTCTACCATTGTTTTCCCCAATGAATTTTTTTTCCATTTGTGGCGATTGTGCGAAGTGGAGCAACGATTGTACAAAATGAGGAAATGAACTTCCTCAAGTATTGTGCTTACCCTAATGAAGATTCTTGCATGTTTCACATTGGTAGATGTGGACCATTTTTTATGGCCTCAATATTCATTTGATTGATATTCAAATTGCATCCACCGATCACATATCCAAGGTAAACCGAGGACTATTGAGAAAACTTGCATTTCTTAAGGTTTTCCAACAACTAATGTTTCTTAGCTCCTCCAATACATACTTCAATTGATAAACATGCTCATTCATAAAGAATTTTACATGTTTTCAAAGCAGTATTCCAAGTGTCTTATTTCAATCACAACGAGGATTTCGCCCGCAAAGTATTGCTAAAAGCCTATTATTTATAAGCTAATGATATATATAATACTAGTAGGTGGGACCCCCTTGTAGATTGGAGGATCAAAGATGGTCTTGTTACATATTTTATGTTGTTGTTCGATGATGCTTACAGGGTTCTACATGATTGATGGTGAAATATTGGTTTTATTTGTGACATAATGGCAGATGGATAATTCATGTTATATGTGGGTTTCATTACCCTAAGCTCTAAATTCCATGTATGAATGGATTGTATTCACTGTTATTACAATGTTATTGGCACCATGATTTATTACATGTTACACCTGCACAAGACACATGTTAGTTATAACAAGAAACAAGAGCAATATGAAAAAAATCCAAGAAAGAGGCGCTATACTATACTATGTTATGCTAAACTATGTGAAATTGAAATTTAAAAGGGGTCGATGTTAGTCCTAAATAGCAATGTTAGTGGCTATACGATTATTATTGAGTTATCCTTGGCACACTTGATATACGTTATGGTATGTTTTGGCAATGGTTAAGATGATATCAGGTGGCGCATTTGGTAAGCAATGTATGTTAGTTTCGATGCATGGATTAATGGAATGGATTAATGGTTGGTTGGTTGTTGTGTACTACGTAATTGAGCGAAGAGAGGATGGAAGCGACGTGAATTTACTACACATCAATCCATACCTCTCCCAATGGCCATTACCCTAGCTTGGTTATTGTTCATTTGATTTTTGTTGTGGTTAAGCTCTGATATTCAGGCGTGGAAGGAACTGCTCGGCCAAGCTCGCATTTTTAAAGTTTTTTTCATCATCCATGAACTCGCTCTGTTATGAAATAAATGTTGGCTCGGTGATGTATTGGTCTGTGTTTTTCTTGAGGCTGGAAACTGTGTAAACTCGTGGTGTTTCTTTGGAATGGTTGTTTGTGTTATTCGTTGCAAATGGAAAATTTGATGGTTGAAGTCACAATTTCATTAACTGTTCTGTGTGGTGGAAGCCATGAAGGCTCTTTGTTATCTCTATGGGTTTTTGTTGGAGGGTTTCATTCCATCTGGACTTGTTGGCCATCTCCTCACAGTCCTTGTAACCATATTCAGTCGTATTTGTTGTTATGGGGTTGTTGTGTAATTTTTGAACCACCTTTGGGTCACTACATATCGTTCTCCACTTGGTCGTGGGCTCGTTTTATGTTATTAGTATCTGCAAGTTGGTTATGGTGGCTATTATTCCAAGAGGCTTGTTTTAGGGTTGGTTTCTATTACCTGAGCTTTGTATTTATATCAACATTATTTGACTTTTGGGGAAAACCACGAGGTTTATGACCTACGTGTTCTCGGTGTTGTTTACTAACCAGTAAGGAACCTTTGCTCCTTTGTTCATAGTCTCTCCTACCTAAGGTCTAATTGTCACCCTATCATACGAGTTAAGAGTTATAATGCGTGTGGTTCCACCTTGCTTGTATCAAGGGTTTCTCACCTACTATCGACAAGGTCAACCTCCAGTCTCCATGTGTTGTTTCCACTGAGTGAACCCTTGATTATCCAGAGCCCGATTTTGATTAACAGAACCAGTTACACCCTGTCGGGTATTTTGTGACTGTCATGAGTTGGTGGAACAACATTGACAGTGGTTTTAATTATTGGTATATATTCGTTGCATTATTTATTATGACAGCTGAATCGATAGCTCAACATGGTTTAATTGGTTGATTTGAGAAATGGAAATGGGCATACAGTCGTTGCCTCCTTGTTTTGTAATAGTTGGATTGTTAACTCAACATTATTTTATGGTTTGATATGCACTGTCACATAAATGTTTCTTTGCGTTATGCATTGGTCTGTATGTTTTCTACAACATGGTATAAATTGAAATGATGGTCGCTATTACTGTGTGTTTAAATTTCCCAATCGAGATGATTGCAATTTGAAGTATTGATGATTGTGGCTTGGATGTCCATTGTGTATGATTTATGGATATCATGCTTCATATAATCTTATTGCACCATCAGAGATGGGCACTGGGTTTTCAGTAGTATGGTTTGATTGCACTTTAAGTGTTAAATTGGTTAGAGGAATGGAATCAGGCACGTTTTAAAATATCTTGTGTCTATGTTTAATTTGAGGAATTAATTTATGGGCAATGGTTAATGTTTTGATGCTAAACAGAGTTGAAACAAATGACTGTGTTCATTGGGATTTTGTTTTGAATATAAAATGGAAGAAATGAGAGAAAACATAATTATTTATATAGGATGTTTGAAGGTCATATTGATTTTGAATATGATGACATTGTGTTAATTAAAAGTGTCAAAGACTTAAATGTGGAAAGTGAACAAGTGTTAACACATAGTAATTGTTTAATTGATCACAGTAATTTTTTAGTTGGTGTTGGATTGTTTGCATTAAATATAAAAAAATTATGGATTACTTAATTGTTTTTATGAACAATATTCGCTCTTTTCCCTACCATTATTTCACTTTTCACCCATCACAATCCCCTCACCTTCCCATATTCATTATCCACTCCTTGTTCCTAAAATTTAATTACAATTAAAGGAAACTATGTATTATGACAGTTTAAGATCGCAGGGATGGATTACAATGATCTTTTCTTTGGCTTACATTAAAATTGATTTTTTGTTGTCTATGAGCAGTAATCATGATCTTTTCCCCCTCATTTTAACGTTTTTCGCTCAATACAACCCCTCACATAGCCCAAAACCTTTGTTCACCCCCTTTTCATTGACAACTATTAAACAATTTGTATGGATTGGATTGCATGAGACTGATATGTTGTTGAGCCAAATTTTATTTCATATTTTATAAGAGTTGTCATGTATGGTTGTTAAAGAAACTATTTTCTAATCGATTATGCATACAGGAATGAGATTTTTCAACAAAGGTAGCCATGGCTGAGGTAACCAAGGGAGAGGTAATTGGAACAGGGGCCCTAGAAGGCCAAGATTCTCTATACGCTTTGATGCAGAGTTGCAAGAGTTAGGCCAGCTATTTCAAGCTGGGTTTTTTAACTCGATTGGCAAGGAGTGGTCCAACCTAGGCCCGAAAGGCCTCTCTTCCAATCCCCACAGGTCCCTTGTATTCTCGTGCCTCCCCATGTCTCACTACAGCCTGAATTTCCCAAAAACGATGGATGGCAAGAGATTGTCCACCCAACAGTCTCCCAACATCCTAGCTGGCCTAACTTGTCTTTACCTGCGCCCCTGCCTTTCAATCAAATTGTCCAAGATACCCCTGTCCACTCACCAGTTCAGTCTTCCCATGAGAGAAAAAGGTTGAAAACCGAGGCCCACCATGCCCCTGACAAATGAAAATCCATTACTGCCCCTTCCTCACCCTCCAATGACTCTGATAAATTTGTGTCCTCCCGCATGCATTTGAGGGATGGTTGCTCTCATGTGATCAGCGAAATTAGGCAAAGTCTCCACATAGCCTAAGGAAAATTCAGAGAGATCAAAATGTGATAGAAGAAACAAGGGAAAGATTTCCTCCCAGAGTGGGAAATATGGATTTTAAGTTTTTTATTTATTAATTGATGAGAACGGTTGACTTCTGAAATTTTGGACAACACACTATTTTTGGATATATGGGTAATATATTTTGGAAATAATTTTGATTATCATTGAGATAAATTTTCAAATATGAATGTGATGATGGGAGTCACAAGGAGGGATGTTTTGTTTGATTAAATAATTGTGTTATGATTGTTAAAAGCTAAAGGGAGTCACAAGGAGTTCCACCTACTAGCTATTATTTATTTTAAAACCCATACTATGATTTATTACTTTCCCCCCTTAACTAAAAAAGTTGGTTGAGTTTTAGTTAACTTAACTAAGGAAGTAGTTCAACTACTTCAACCAATTCTAATTTTCTTAAAGGAAAAAGGAAAGGGAAGAACAAGAGGATAATAGAAGGAGAAACATACTAAGGTTTTCTCTTTGAGTTTTTGTTGAGAAAATTCAGTTTTCATTCATTCCTTAATTCATTAGAAGCCTAATTATTTTTTATGATGGCAGGGTCCTATTGTAGACAACAAGATTCAGGGTTGAATTACATCATTCAGACACTTACTTTTACGAGGTGTTGATCTATCTTTGATAGTATGTGTAGACTTGTCTATTTGTGAATTGGATTTCATGATTGACAAAGGCTATTGTGCAGAGTTGAGTGGGCAACAATCTGTGGCAAGTTGATCCAACTTTTAAAGTTCAGTTTTTTATTTTCTGTCAAAATTCCTTTTGTATGTTTCATCGGGGATGTCTAAGTTTGACTTCGGTCCAAAACTTCCTCAGGAAATTTTGTAAAGAGAACGATTATTTGATGGATTGGAATTAAATAAAGGATTGTTTTATGTCTCATCTGTTTGATTATTGACTTGGTGTCTTTTATTTTGTCTCTATATTTATTTCAACATCTGATATGTTCATAAAATTACATAAATAATTATTTTTTCACTAAGATTTTATTTATAAAAAAACAACCTAAGCACTTGTAAACAATACTCGTGAATTAGGATATCAAATTTGATGGCTATAAACATAGGGTGATATTCTCGTCTATCTTTATTTAGCCAAGCAGGATCTGACAATGTTTGTGTAAGATCATTTCATATCTTTTCCTCAACAAGGGGAAAGCGCTTTTTGAATCTGAACCTTGGTGAGTTGCTTGCCTTGCTGGAGAAGTTGCGCTTCTTGGTTTGTGGGAGGTTGTTGAGAACCTGATGAGATGATTGTGCACAGAAGGAATCTTTGTGCTTTGCTTCAATCTTCTCAACCTGCTTCTACTGGATAGAATGTTCTTGGACTAAGCCTATAGTGGTTGTAGTGTCCTTATGTTCACCTTTTGAACAAATTGTGAAGAAGTTGAATTTTGTAGTATGAGATACTACCTTGCGAAACTGTTTAGGTGGGAAATTAGTTGGAAATACCTCTGGTATCCTATAGAGATGACCCCTCAGAGTAAAAATGGCACTATGGGGTCGAGGCTCATAAATAACATGGTGCTTCCACATATATGAATGGCCCAAAAGAACATCACAAACATATAGCGGGGAAACATCATATAATACCTCATCCTTGAAGGGTTGTATGTCATATGACAATCAACATTGTTGGCTGACACGAAGATCTCATCCCTGGAAAAGCCACCCGATGTTTTATGGATGCAGGTGTGTTGTTGTCGACAATCCCAACTATTTGATGACCTCTATTGATATGAGGTTCTTCTGGCTTTCGCTATCAACAATGAAATGCAACGGGGTCCCCTTCACCCACATCTGTGAATGAAAGAGGGGATCCCCCTCTTCAAAATATGTTATTTCTTTTTCTTGAATTGTTGTGGTCGCAACAGTAGTAGTGGGGTCTGCGTCGATAATATGTCTTCTCCCATTATCTTCTGAATCAGATTCTGAATCAGGGTTCGACTCCTTTTCTTTGATCTCGACCACCAATGATTTTTTTGAGTGAAATTCATCAGTGTTGTGTCAGTGGATTTTGTGGAAATCACACCACTTTCCAGTGTCCTTCTTCATCTTCTCATGACCCTTATTTTTCTATGGCTTGGACTAGTTTTCGGGAGGTTGTTTGTTAGGGCCATCTTTATCATACTTTGGTTGTTGCAGATTTACAAACCAGAACTCCTGTTTGTTCTGGTGCCTAAATTTCTTCTTGATTTTGACAACATATCAATAAGAAACTCCCAGTGATGCGATGTCCAGGAAATCCATTTCGATTTGGATGTACCTATGTAAATCTCTGCGGTATTTTAGAACCAGATGTTGCTCAGAGTCTTTGATACCCATATTGGTGCACAAGGTATGGAAATTATTTGTGAACTCTAACACTTCTTGGCCCCTCTCTTGTCGCAATGTGGTCCATATCATGTATTGGTCATCATAGTTACCAACATGGTAATATTGTTCCTTGACTGCATCCACAAAAAAATCATAAGTGGGCTTGACCCCATATATTCTAGACTCTTCCGCGGAAATTTTCTCCTAGTAAGTTTCCCGCAAATGTTTGACATGTGGGAGAGCCTTAAGGAATGCGAAGGTGATCTTTTCCCTGTCAGAAAAATTGTGAACAGAGAAATAACCTTCTAGTAGATTTAACCATTTTTCTAGGGAATCTGCATCTATCTGACCTTCAAATATGGGAATATCAAAATTGAATTGTACCTTGAAAGGAGAGGTTCTTCCAAAGTGGTTTCTTGATGAATACATGCCTCTTGTTATTGGCAGGCATTGAAGGATGTGGGAAAAAATTTCCATCATCCGTCCCTCTGTCGCGTGAGAGCTTGCTCAAGCAACAGATTGATAGAATCTTTTGCTCCATCGTTTTTCTTTTCTTCCACCATGGAGGGTTTCTTAGGCATGCAAGAGTGATTTTACTCAAGAGATACAATATTGAGACCCAACTTGCTATACTCAGACCTCGTCGGGGACATGCACTGAAAAACAATCAAGAGCAGCCTCATCTAATACCACTGATCCAGATTATTTTCGACACAAAATGAGAGCGGAGATATAACACAGAAATATATAGAGATATTGCAAGAGAACCAATAATATAAAATAGATATATAGGATATATAACAAGAGCCACAAATATATAATAATACACAATTTCTATTAATGAGTGAAATGTACAAAACTGTAGATATACAGAGTGAAAGACTCGCTAGAATGGTGGCAGCTTATCTCTGAGAAGAGATGTGATGGCTACTCACATTCACAAGAAGATGATTGTTATAATGAGGCTCCAAAGGAATTTCTAACATAAATAAAATCCAAAACCCTAACCCCAGAAGATGAAAAGCCAACAGTTTTGTGGACCCCATTTTGGGTAGTTTGGTGTATCAACTTCCAGGGGGTGTAACTCTGGCATACAATCATCGTTTGGGGCACATGATAGCTTTTTGGAAAGGTATCGATGAGGAAATTCATTTTGGGGGATCAATCGAAGCCTTTAAATATCATTGAGGTGCTCGATAATAAAAATCCATCGTTTAGGAACTCAAAATGGTTCTGGAAATTTAGGAACCAAAAATATGCTAAAATAGTAAGTTGCCAACAAATTGTTTTGAGCCAGTTGGAACAGGTGGGTGGCCATCGATATCCACCTCGATCACATACTTTAACATGAGGTACTAGTTTTCCCTTCATGTCAATACAACATTTTACATGTACATGTATGGGCTCCCAAATATTACCCAAGGTACCTTGAATGGTATTACACCCACAATTACCTCATCAATGTAGTTTGTGTTAACAAAAAATCTAAAATTTCACTTCTTAGTGGCTCTCAATTCCATATCTTGACTTACCCATCCTAGATGATAAGGTTAGGAATGGTTTTTCTCTTCCACTCCACACTTTTCTACAAGTTGGGTTAATTCTAAATTTGATTGTGAGCCAGGATAAGAAAAAAAGCAACCGACATTCATTTTCTTACGTTGAATTTTAACATGGAATAATTTGGACATATCGCTTCCTATTTAATATTAAAAGTATTCAGGCTAACCTCTTCGTGAGTGTACACATGAGTGATCCTTTCATCAACATTGGAACTACTTTGAATATGATTCTCAATTTTATTTACTAAAAAATCCTTCTTTATATATTACATGTGGTGCTTTGGGAGAAGCTTTGGATGCAAATTCCACCATTTTTCCTCCAAGTTCCCATCAACGTCACAATGTTTATAGTGGGGTTTAGAATCTAGGTTTTTTTGTGTAGTGGCCACCATCTTCTTCCTTTTATTATTCTTCTTAATCTAGCATGGCTTGGACTCCCCTTGCTTTTCTATCTATTTTGGTACACCATACGACATACCCCTCAACGTATTGAGCTTGAAAATATCATCATTGATGGTCTTTGGCTTGAAGAGTATCACTTATATTCAAATATAGCTATACAAGCTTTCGATATATTTAATAAACACTTCCAAGCTCTTGCGAGAAATACCCAATTGAATTTATCTCTTGCAAAATTATGTGGTGTAATCTTGCATATTCTATCTCTACCTTTACCTAAGATAGAGTAATGTTATCCTTTTTTCCTCCTCATATCTAATGGGGAGGAACTATGACTTAATAAGGTCTTGGAACATGTCCCAACTAGTCACCGATGGTTTAGATTCAAGTTTTCAAGCTACCAAATAACTCCCCCATCATGTGAAAGCATGACCTTCCATATTTAAATGGGAAAAATAAATTATCTATGCTTCACTCAATTCATGCACAAAGAAATAAACTTCTAGCTATTGCGGCCACTAATTTAATTTGAGGGCATCATTCTCACCAACATATGGCTTCATATCTATCTTTTCCTCCACTTTGAGAAATGCCTTATTTTTGTTGCAATATATTTTCTCCAGATTTGATTTTTCTAGTTTGGGTTTCTTCTCATGATCACCTACTTCATATTTATAACTCAACTCATGAGATAGCCTATGTTCCTTTTTCCTTGGTTTCATTGCAAAAACCAATGTGGTGATGTTCTTGTTCATCTATGGCATGATTATGGTCACATGAGACACATTCAAATGCATAACTCATATGGTTTTCTAGGTTTGATAATATGGACTCTATCTCATTGTATTATTGATTCTCTCTCATATATAGATCATGTGATTGTTTATGTTTTCTCTTTATAACTCCAATATTGATGTCCTTTAAAAGAAACTATCCACCTTCTTGTGACTTCTTTAGTCTTGTAAGCATTCAACTCAAAATTATTATTTTTATCCTTCAAGAAAAATCTCTTTATTGCCAATATGATTTGTAAATTGTAGTAGGTATCTAGCTAAATAACCCATCACAATGGATCTTGGAATAAATTTTATTAATGTTTAATAAAAACTAGTAATTGTGCTTTTTTTGTCTAAATTACGGAAGAGAAATAACAAAATTTAACAATGCACAACACATTCAACGAAAACAATTCAACACTCATAATTACCTTGGAGAAACACACTTTGAGAAAACTTCAACAATGGAATGGTTTTGTTCATGCTTTAATTATTTTTGTAAGTTATCACTAACATTTTCATATTAACATAAGATGATAACACATCAATTGTGTTGTTGACATTCCACTCGGGAAACTAGGACACCAACACAATAACAGTTTCTTAGGTCTAATGTTCTTAGAGTAGAAAAAGTATAAATAGACATTGCCTTCAAAATTACAGAAATTGAGGTGCCATTGTCAAAACATTTGGCATCTAAATTGGTGATTGGATAACCTTGCTTGGCCTATGTAAGAAAACCAAAAGATTAGTAAATTAAACATTCAAAAATTATACTGGTGGAGAATTGGCCATTTCCACAGGAACCTGTTGATGATATTCACATGGCTCATTGAGGTCCAAACTCGTTGCTTTCTTGGCAAGAAGAGTGATTTTGTGATTCAGTACCTTGATTTGCAGTTGAATGCATTCCATTTGTGTCAAAATCTAGTTGTAAGCCATATTCCTCTTTGTCAGCATCTTCCCCAAGAGAGTTTTCATGTGCTAGTAGAAGTCTCTGGTTATGTGGTACTTCATCACTCTGGAGCAAGATGAACTAATGTCTAGAATCCATTGATAGAGTTCAACATCAACTTCCTTTTCCAAGACAAGGTTACGATCTAAGTGAACATCGGGCTCCGTAATTTCTAGCTCCACTTTAATTTTTGATGGCGTGTGTGTCCTGAAATCCTTTTCCAATGCTTCAACCTCCTATTGGGATCACAAGACTCAGAGCCTCCCTCTTCTTTGATGAGCCCTTTGACCAGGTCCTCCCCTTGACATGAGTGTACACTAGAGAGATAGGCTTGCACAAAGATATTGATAACACACCCAAGACCCTAGAAGCTACTTCGAAAACCATAGAATAAATGTGGAAACAAAGGAGTGATTAGAGAGGATCAAATTACCCTTTGGGATTGAATTGCAGTCCCCATTATAACCCCTTTCCACTTTGTTGTATTGAGTCCCTTCAACTTGTGTTACATTCATGATCCAAGTGCTAACTCTCATTGTCCTAGACAACCTCTTAATCATTCTAGTGCCAAACACTCGATGGTAATGAACCCTGATGACCTTTGTGTTGTCCATTTTAATGCCCTTGTGAGTATGAAACTTCAGATAATAAGTTGAATGATGTTGCAATAAACCCACAGTGGATAGGGATTTGAATGCTCAAGATGCAACATTAATGATGGTGGATTCAAACATAGGGGGAATGGATCTCCCCTTCCCAATTTCCCTTCTCATTAACTACTAGCTAGTGGGAAATGGTAGGTTGGCTCACCATGTGGAGATTTGGTGGGCGAGCCTCCAACCGATAGATGTATACATTGGCCATTGTCATGGTATATTTAATGTCTCCTTGTCACCCCATCCGAGTATTTGGTTGTGCTTTATTGAATCTTTAACATAAATTAAATGCATATTACAATGTCTCTATTGAGCAGATAAAACTATGTAAGGGACTCTGACTACTACAACATTTTCTTCCTTCATCTTAGCTTGAAGTTTTCCTCCAAAATTAGAATTAATTATCAAACTTTGAGTTAGATTCATTCTCTTTGGCTCTCTCTCCCATTGTTTCCATTGTCTAAAAAAAATATTTTGAAACAAAATCACGTCATCAATGGAACACTCTATATCTGAATATGATAATCCTTCAACTTTGAATCAACATCAAAAGACCCCCTCTCTGTTTATTGAGAATTCATTTATAGGTTGGTTTATGGATATTCAAATCCCCTTATATACTCTTGGAATGCCAATTCATTTGTCCTTCCATATTCCCAAATGTTTCATTCACCCATACAATGGATGTTCATCTCCCCATCAAATCGCACCATTAGCACAAACCTATATCACCCAATCACATCAACAAGAGTGAATGGCGGTTTGTTTGGTCAAATTGCATCATTCAAACTAAAGGAGATTGGGATTTCCCATTTCATTATTCCAAGAAAGGACACTATATACACTAAGGCATATTGGGCTTCGTTGCATGAAGGACAAAGCTCATAGATTTTGCATACATACTATTCCTACCGACATTTGCATTCATTTGCATATGATCTCACTTAATATCAATGTTGCAATTTTTTAAGAGAAAGACCGTGTCTTGCCTTCATATTAACCCAAGCAAGGAACCTTCATTCTAATTAGTTTGGTTTCCATTTACCTCCATCAATGTGATCTACCTTAAGACTATGATTTTCGTTTGTCCAAGTGGCTACAATCACACTCCCTTATATTGGCGTGATTGCATCCAATCAATAGAATGTGACCCCTGCAACTAATGGAATATGACTTGTCTTTGTTCCAAGGGCTGCAATATCCTTCACCTCAATTGAAGTGAGTTCATTCAGTTGTAGTGGTGTGATTTACCTCATTCAATTTAAGGCGATCTCATTCCCTTCAAAGGTTGTGATTGCTCATATTTGAAACTTGTGTGACCGATATTCACTTTCCACTAGTTCCTTTAACCAAATGATTGTGATTTGGTCTTTAACATTTGATATCACCCTTTTAAACATGAGGTAATCCTTGATTTAATTAATTAGACTTACTTTCCTTCCCATTATATTTTTGTGATCCTTTTTGGATCAATCATTGCCCATGTCAATTCTTGTCTTTGCTCCATGCCAAGGGAAGTCTTGTGTCACATTCCCATGTCATGCTTCCCCTGCATCAAGTCTAAGTCTTAATCCTTCACCACTACCCTTATCACCTCATGTTGGTTATCATTTCCCTCACTTTGACAGATCTTCCCCCATTAATTACAACCCATCTTACCATGGGGGCTTGATCTAGAGGGTTCTAAGAACCTTTGTACCAACTCCCATACTGGGTGGACTAAGTCTTAATCCTTCACCACTACCCTTATCACCTCATGTTGGTTATCATTTCCCTCACTTTGACAGATCTTCCCCCATTAATTACAACAAATCTTACCATGGGGGTTTGATCTAAAGGGTTCTAAGAACCTTTGTACCAACTCCCATACTGGGTGGACTACCTGCATTTGACAATGATTACCATCATTTATTCCCTATGGCATGGTTTATACAATGCTAGAATTTGATACATCTATTCACATCACAGAGGATCGTACTAGTACCTTGGTCCCCACTCCCATCCACATTGGGTTACCTTGCATCTATAAATGATTTACAACATTGATCCCTCACTAGTTGATTTCTCCCATGCTCAACTTCAACTTATTTATTCACATCATGGAGAATCATATTTGGTGGTGTTAATGTTCTATAATTTAGGTTGAAGACCATGGACATTTGTGGCTTCATTTCAACATGTATTTAATCCCATTACATATATATTGTTGCATAACTTTGGGTCTCATATCCTATAATCATGTGCCTCCACTTTGTGACATTACTCCATTGTTTCCAGAAGAAGTATTGATGTATTTTTTATTTTACTTTCTCTTGTATCATGTTAAGTCATTGTCCCATTCAACTAATGTTGTATTCAACCTCATGACAAGAAAATATATTATATACCATAACCTTTATTGTGTTTGTAGTTGGATTGATTACTCTATATGGCAACTGACTTCCCCATTTTAGCTCTTGCATGTCACTTATATATGATGTATCTCATCTGTATGTTTCCCTTTGACCCTCATATGGCAAGGTGAATCCATTACCACCCAATATTTGTTCCCATGTGAAAGCAACATTGGTTTCCAAATCCATCCACATTTGGTCTACATGACATAACATGACAAGAAATATAACTTATGCATTGGAAGAAATGACAATTCCTTAGCAAACCCCCAAAAAATGACCTATGCAATTTTCCCTTGTTAAATTCACACAACCCTTGAAAAAGTCAAATTTGAACAAGAGGACATGTAACCAACCATGATTTTTTAAAGATTTATAGAAGGTGGAACATTTATTCACTGAGAATAGTATTTTATTCACATAGATGGGCCCTAATTAATCTACAAAAAGGCCTCATATACACCTTTTATACAACTCTTTGACATTTGATCTTAAGGTAACACTCCTAGATTTCTCTTTGGGTTCCCATCATGTTGTACCCATTCATCCATTCTTCCCAATTTCCATTTTCCTTGTATGAAGATTAAGAAGAAATTTGAAGAATCTTGGGGACTAGAGAGGCTTTTGAGGAAAGAACCCCAAGCAAGGAAGGTTTGGAACTACCTCTACACTTGAAAGGTAATATTCTCATGTAAATATTTTCTCTTTGATTAATGGGAATCTTGTTTCTACCACCCTAATCTATTTCCTTGATTCATGTTCCTTATGAGTATTTTCATTGTTGGATCTTGAAGTAAATTAATATTTTAATTGTTTAAAGCAAGTTAGAATTATAATTTAATCATTATTAAGAAATATTAGACTTTTTCTTGGTTGATTTTATCTTGTGTGCATGATCCTTTGGAGACCATTGTGGCTTGACAACTCTTAAAGACCCTACTAGGAGCATTTTACAAGTTTTCTTCACATTTTGTCAAAAAACCCCAAGTTCAACTTTTGTTTGTATGCTTGATTGAAAGGGTAGAACATAACATTTGTTGTTTCTATCTTAGTGTAGTGGTCCATTACTATAGAAGGGTCTGGCCTCATTATGTTAGTTTATTCCTACCATTATTTCCATTTGAGAACAGGGTCGGTGCAAAGGAAGGTGACACAGAAGAGTTTCATCCAAGTGGATATCGGTGGCCACCCACCTATTCCAACTGGCTCATCTTGGCAGTTTTTCAGTTTGGCAGTTTTTTCCTAGTTTTCGTGTTCTAAACTTCTGAGGTTGTTTTGAGGCCCTAAACAACGTTTTTAGGGCCTGCCACAGTCAAACTATAGGTAGACCTAGAGTTTGACGGCCTAATGTGTATTCCTTAGATAGACCTTTCCAATGGGCTATCGTGCACCTAAAATGAAGATTGTATGCAAAAGTTACAAGCCCGGGAAGTTGATGTACCAACTTATCCCAATGGGGCCCACATGAGTCTTGGTGCTTCATCTCCCAGGGTTAGGTTTTTGGATGTATATGGTTTTGGTATTAATGTTTATTGCAAAAAGGATTCCAGAGCCTCATTGTAATGATCTTCTTGTGAATGAGCGTAGTCGTCACGTCTCTTCTCGGAGATAAGCCACCACCATTCTAGTAAGCTTGTTTTCAGTCCACATTTTACAGTTTCAACATATTTCTTCAATGAATAGAAGCAATTTTTATTTGTATCTTTGTTATTTTTTATTATGTCTCTATGTTAATAATAATAATAATTTATGTTCATTTTGTTCTGCTCATAAAATTTGGATCAATGGCATCATAATGGTTTCCTCCTCGTCATTATTAGTGCATGTCCCCAATTAGGTCAGGGTACAAAGAGTTGGGTCTTGAGGACAAGATCTCTCGCACGCCCAAGCGGCCTTCCATGGTGGGAGAAAAGAAAGATGATGGGATAGGAGATCCTTTCAAACTATTGCTCTAGGAATCCCTCGCGCAACATATGAATGAGATGATGGATAATTTTGCACAAATCCTTCAACGACTACCAATAGGTGATGTATCTTCCTTGAGCAGAGGCATCATTCCCTTCAAGGTACAGATCAACTTTGATATTCCTATATTTGGAGGTCAGATAGACGCAAATGTTGTAGACAAATGGTTGAATCTGCTAGAAGGGTATTTTTCTGTCCATAACTTTTCAAATAGAGAAAATATTACTTTTGTGATCCTCAAAGTTGTCCCCCATGTAAAATATTGGTGGGAGACTTTCTATGAGCAAAAGGAAATAGAGGAACCCTCATTATTTATAGTCACACTCAGCTGAGAGTCCTTTAGGGATGTTATTAAGGAACAATACTACCCTATTGGAAGTTATGATGGCATGTATATCAAATGGACCACATTGTGGCAGGAAAGGGACCAAGCATTGCCAGAGTTCACAAATATCTTCCATACCTTGTGCACCAAGTTGGGTATCAAATATTCTGAGCGACATTTGGTGATCAAGTACCGCGGTGGTTTGCATAGATACATCCAGGGAGAAATGGATTTTTTGGACATCTCATCCTTGGGTGTGAACTGTCGATATGTTGTCAAAATCGAGCAAATGATTAAACAAAAAACATGACATTTTGGGCCTGGGAACTCCTCACAACAGAAGCAGGGAAAGGGTGGCCCCAACCCGCAGAAAAAAGGGAAGAGAAAATATGTACAACATTAGGACAACCAGTCTAAGCCGAAAACAAGGAAAGACAATGGAAATATGAAGAAATATATTGGGAAGTGGTGTTACTTCCATAAGAGTCCCTGTCATAACATTGTTGATTGCCGCTCAAAGAAGTCATTGGTGGATGAGGTTAAAGCCTTTGAATCAGATGCAGGTTCCAACTCCGAGTCACAATCAGAAAAGGGTAGATAGATCATTGACGCAGAACCTAGTGCCACCATTGCTACCACCAAGATATAGCTCGATGAACCTAATGGGCTAGAAGGCACCCTACTGCACTTCATCGTTGATAGCAGTAGCTAGAAGAAACTCATCTCAGTGGAGGTCATCAAGCAGATGACCCTGTCGACAATGCCGCACCCGCAACCCTACACCAATTGATGGCTCTGCCAAGGAAGTGATCTTCACGTCAGCCAACAATGTTGCATGTCCTACGACATCAAACCCTTCAAAGATGAGGTATTGTGTGATGTTGCTCCCCTTGAAGTTTGTGATGCTCTTTTGGGCCAACCTTATTTATGGAAACATCATGTTGTATATGAGTTTGTTCCTTGTAGTGTTATTATTACTTTGAACATGAAATTGTACATGATACCCGAGGTAGTCCCACCTAGTGCCATTTCCTTGATCTCTGCCAAGCAATGTAGGAAGGTCATCTCTCAGAGGAGGAAGTTTGTCTTCTTCATGATTCACACTCAGAGTGAGCGAAAGATTGCAGCCACATCAATGGCATCCGTGATCGACCTCTTCACGTAGTAGAAGCAAGTGGATAAGGTCGTGGAAGAATAAAAAGACATCTTCTCCTCACTTATTGGGGTACCTCTGCACTGTCAGGTCAAGCATACCATCGATCTTACCCCCGACACACCATTACCCAACGGGATAGTCTATCGGTTCTCTCTGTTAGAAAATGAGGAGATCAAGTGTCAGATCCAAGAACTTCTCCACAAGGGGCACATCTGACCCAACTCATCACCTTGTGGAAGCCCAATCGTGCTTGTGCAAAATAAAGATGAGACCTGACGAATCTGCATTGATTACCAAGCCCTAAATAAAATCACAGACAGGAACTGGTACTTGATTCCCTGAATTGACGATCTCCTTGATCAATTCAAGGGGGGTAAATACTTCAGTAATATTAATCTGAAGTCTGGCTACCATCGGGTCCCAATAGAGCATATAGATGTATGTAAGTCTACCTTCAAGTCAAAAGAAGGTCTTTTTGAATGGTTGGTCATGGCCTTTGGTTTGACAAATGCACCAACAACCTTCATGACGATGATGGACGATATCTTGCGACCTTTAACCAATTCGTTTGTAGTGTTGTATCTGGATGACATCCTCATCTACAATAAGACTTGGGTGGAACACTTGCAACATATTCAACGCACACTTTGTGCCATCACAAGCTATATGCCAAATTGGAAAAATGATCCTTCGACATGGACATGGTCTAGTACCTAGGCTACATTGTTGATAAGCATGGTGTGCATGTGGATCCAGCCAAGATCCAAGTCATTCGTAACTGGCCAGCCACAACCATGCTCACTGAGCTTTGGAGATTCTTAGGCATTACCAATTTCTATTGCAAGTTCAGGTTTGGATTCTTCCATATTGCATGGGCCCTCAACCAAGTAACCAAGGGTGGTGGTAAGGAGAATTTTGTGTGGGGTCTGTCCCAACAACAAGCGTTCAATGATTTGAAGCAATGCTTGTGCTCATCCCCAATGCTTTCATTACCTGACCTGCAACAACCCTTTGAGATCGATACAAATTCTTTAGACTATGCCATGGGCACAGTTCTGACTCAGCACAACCACCACATGGCCTATCCTAGTGAGACTTTATAATATATCATCCGTAAGTACCCTACTTATGACAAAGAAATGTACTCCATTGTGCAAGCCTGCCACCAATGAAGGAATTACATTCTCATGAAGGAGACAATCATCCACACTGATCATAAGACGCTTCAGTTCATGCAGACACAAGGAAAATTGCAGAATGACCACCATCAGAAGTGATCCACATACTTGCAACAATTCCACCTCAACATCAAGTATAAGACAGGAAGTACCAATTTCATTGTTGATTGCCTCAACTGACCTCCAATCGCGACACTCACCACGGTGCTAGAATCTTACAACCACAATACCTCTAGATGTCCCCAACTCTATGAGAAAGATCCTGACTTCACCACCACCTACCAGATGTTGGGCACAAGCACAACTGTCACTAATTTCCATCTTTAGGACGGGATGTTGTGCCGTATGGGCCATCTATGCATTCCATCAAGGGAGTGAGTGAAACTGATTTGGGAAGACCACTACAGTCGGGTGACAAGACACTTTGGCATAGAAAATAAAATTGCAGTGTTGCAACAACATTTCTACTGGCCGAAACTTCAATCGAATGTCAGTAAGTATATAAGGTCCTGCAATTCCTGTGTTATTGCCAAACCAAACACTAAGAAACAAAGCCTGCACACCCCTCTTCCTACTCCTGACAGGCCCTGGGAATCCATCTCCATGGACTACATGTCGGGCCTTCTGTCCACCAAGCGGGGAAATGAATGTGTTTTTGTGTTTGTTGATAGCTTTTCCAAGACAACGATTCTAGTCTCTTGCAAGAAGAACATCACAACGAAGATCACTGCCAAGCTCTTCTTTGAATGAGTGTGGGTACATTTTGGGATACCGCAAACCATTATCTCAAATTAGGATAGTCGATTCCTCAACACATTCTGGTCAAGTCTCTTGTCACTACTGGATACCAAGCTCACCAAATCCACTGCCTTCCACCCCCAAACAGATGGCCAAACCGAGGTCATCAACCGAATGATCGTGCATATCCTGTGCATGTATAATTCCAAGCAACCCCGCACATGGGATGAGATTCTTCCATGTGTTCAACACAACTATAACAGAGCCACACATAGCTCAACCAACCATATCCCGTTTTAGGTGGGGTTGGGATTTCAACCATTGGGTCCCATGGATGTTTCACTACCCCTTGCGGCCACCCAGGCAAACTCGTCCCATGCTCAAACTAAAGTTGACAAAGATACCCGGATCATTGAGAGGATCCAACACATTCTCCAACATGTTCAGGATATTTTACAAAAGTCGAATGTTAAGTACAAACAACGCCATGATCAACACCGAGTGCCACACAAATTTCAGGTGGGAGACAAAGTTTGGTTGCACTTGCAGAAAGAATACCTTACAGGGCCCCATCAGAAGCTTCGTCCACTCCGTTGAAAGCTTCGTCCACTTCGCTATGGACCTTACACCATCACCAAGGCTGTGGGACACAATGCTTTTTAGATCAACATTCCCCCCTTCCTTGGCTTGCACCCAGTGTTCAATGTGGATCTCCTTCGACCATATTTTCCACCATTATTGAACACCTTAGAGATAGCAGAACAATTGACACCAACAGAGCTCAACCATGACTGCATGGAACAAGCATCCACTGATCAGATTGTGGAAACACAGGTCAAGGGAACTAGTCAATAGATGATCCATATTTATCGGGTCGTCAAAGAAAGACAACTCCTACACCAAGGCAAGTGGCTCACACGGGGACAAATTTAGAAGAAATTTCCTCATATGATGGGGGAAATCAACACAATGGAGACCATTGCTTCCTAAGGGGGGATTATTGGTCCAGGTAGATATCGGTGGCCACCCACCTATTCCAACGGGTTCATCTTGGTAGTTTTTTAGTTTGGCAACATTTTCCTAATTTTCAGATCCTGAACTTCTGGGGTCGTTTTGAGGCCCTAAACAACATTTTTAGGGCTAGCCACAGTCAAACCGTGACCAAGTCAAAGTTTAATGGCATAATTTGTAGTCCTCAGATAGACCTTTCCAATGGGCTATCGTGTGCCTAAAAGAAGATCGTATGCAAAAGTTACGACCCCAGAAAGTTGATGTACCAACTTACCCAAACATGGCCCACATGACTCTTGGCACTTCATCTCCTAGGGTTAGGTTTTTGGATGTCTAGGGTTTTGGCATTCATGTTTATTGTAAAAATGATTTCAGAGCCTCACTGTACTCATCTTATTGCAAATGAGCGCATCCGTCACATCTCTTCTCAGAGATAAGCTGCCACCATTCTAGCAAGTTTGTTTTCAGTCTGCATTTTACAGTTGCAACATATTTATTTAATGAATAGAAGTCAATTTTATTGTATCTCTTTTATTGTTCATTGTGTATTTATGTCAATAATAATAATAATAATGTGTTCATTTCATTCTGCTCATAAAATCCGGATCACAGTTGTAGGTATAACTTTGTGTTGCCCAAAGGCAAACCTAAACAAACAACATAAAATGCTATGACTTTTGTGCTATGATACTATATTGATATGTGTTCCTAAATGAAAACTTAGGAAACAACTATAACTTCTAAAAAATACCAAGGTTACAAATGTGTGTGTTCATTTGGAAACACAACTAACAACAATTAGGCATGAAAAAGTAACCAAATACAACAATTGAAAGAGAGAATCCCAATTATAACCCACAAAATAAACTTAGTTTTGATTACCATGCCAAATATGTTACACAAGACACAATGAGTTTTAGATGAAAGACAAACATTATAACAACATAAGTTCTATATGTGCCAAGTCTCGAGAGGAACATGTAAGAAAAGTCTCATGCTATACATGCATAAGAAAATCACCTTATAGTTGTGTTTCTTGACTACATTTTTAATGCTGCTCTCTCTCTCATGTGTTCTAACAATCTAACTTTGTTCTTACTAAAAAAATCTTAATAGTTTACGATTGAATTACGCATAATGTGTGGCTTATGTGAGTCATTCATATTTTGTTGAGTTTCATGTTTTAGTTTGTGATTGAATAGACATTTGTAACAAGGATTTGGGATCCCAATGCAATTATAGTTGTATTCTTGAGTAAACTTGCAAATGATGCTTTAATGCTCTATGGATCTAAACTTGTTGAAAAGTCTTATTTGAGCATTTGTCCCAACTCTCAATTGGGACTATTTTGTACTCTTAGAACCGCTCTGGAAAGACTTTTTTTTTTTTTTTTTTCCATAGGGAAGTTTCTCGTTTATATTCAACAATATATAAAGCTTTTTAGAGAACAACATTACAAAATCCGTCCCAAAGACTCAGCAAAATCCGTCCCGAAGACTCAGCAAGGTTCGACCACAAGACCTCCTCCCATCTCTTGGAGAAAGATACACTTGTCTTACCGTCTGAGCTGTCCCACGAGACTCTGGAAAGACTTCTTGAAAATGCCAATGGAAGAAATGTAATATGTAAAACTTTGTTTGAATTGTTTTGTATTGTTGGAAACTATTATGAAAGTCCTCTTAGAAAGGACAAGTCTATTAATGAAATACTATAATATATAGATGAATGATAAGACAACAATTATTTAAATTTTAATAAATTGAAAACTTGAGAATTAATAAATCTATATTTTAATTCCTTTCCAGAAATATCAAATATAAAACTTTTTTAAAAAAAACCAAAAAAATATTAAAATGTGAGATTATAACCCTAGAAAAGAATCTATGATTACTATTCCTAAGACCCACAAAGGAAACATGTAACTGCCATAATGTGGAATTACAAATAGGTTAACTTGCCAACAAAGCTTGCAATTATGCAACATAAAGGTCCAGTCATTCACTTATGTAAATTGTGGCCAAAGTTGACTCAGGAGCTTGCAATTATGCAACATAAAGGTTCAATCATTAACTTATGCAAATTGTGGCCAAAGTTGACTCAGGAGCTTGCAATTATGCAACATAAAGGCTCAGTCATTAACTTACGCAAATTGTGACCAAAGTTGACTTAGTAGCTTGCAATTATGCAACATAAAGGTTTAGTCATTAACTTATGCAAATTGTGGCCAAAGTTCACTTAGGTTTGTAGAAGGCTCTAAATGATCCATACAACCAATAATAATTATTATGACTTCTTTTCATTTAGTAAAGCAAAATTGACATCCAAATATTTGTTATGCTCATCGTTGGTGTAATCACACTCAATGCCCAATGGTTGATAACTTAGACACCCTGAATATAAATTTCAACAAAATTTTTACAGCACACAAATCGAAACTTGTTTAGTAGTTTGGAAGTTTTTATTCATAACATATACTTTGATATTGAGTTTGCAATACTAAGAAGTATAATTTTTTTTAATATCCATGTCATCATTATGATTAAAAGGTTTGCGTTGACTTTGGTGATTATCATTTACAACTTTTCATATAATTTTTTAATGGTGAGAGATTTTCTAAATCACCTACTCCTTTAAAAGGTCCTACCACTTCTTCTTTAAATAGGGTTATATTGCTCATACTTTTATGCATTGTTTTAATGTTTTTATTAAATTATATTATATAAAGGTAATTTTTTTTTGTCCCAATGCATTGTTTTTAATGTTTTTATTAAATTATATTATACAAAGGGAGCTTCTTGTCCCCAAAAAAATCTCATGCACTAATTTATTATTTAGATTTTTTGTGGCTGGTCACCAAAAGGGTTTGAAACCATTACAACAATATACTTATTAAAAGCTCAACATATCACTTGTGAGAATTAAACCTAGGTGGGGAGGATAACAATCTTCTTTCAAACTACCCAAAATAAACCCAATTAGCATTATTATTATTATTTATGTAAATAAATATATAGATAGGATGGAATGAAATTTTATAATCGCAAAAGATATTTCAAAATTTTGATTTTTATTACTCTCACACATAAGCATGCGACATAATAGGGGGGAGGAAGACTAAGCAAGAAAACATATTTACCCCACAATCAATTGAATATCATGTTAATAAGGGGTGCTACTTTTGTGTACACCATCATTAACATAAGAATCATGGTAAATTGAGACATGTACAATGTTGCAAAGCAATCCTCACAACCATATATGAGATATAAAGGAAGGGGATTTTATAGTCATAAAATCACTTCCAACTATTTATGTGGGGTTTAAGTGGTATAAAATATAAAGATCATGATGAATTGGGATTTATACCACTTCCATTAACATAAAGATAATGGTAAATTGAAACTTATACATTATTTTAAAACAACCCTCACACCCAAAATAATATAGGAGAGAATTCACTGCTATTTATACAACTCCTAATAAACATAATAATTATAGTATATCATCATTTATATATTATTACAAATATATCCTCCCAACAAATGTAAAATAAAAGGTCAATACATTACATGAGGAGATGTTGAGGAGTTAGCTTTATGTTATGTTGTGTTATGTTAGATAAAGCTACATTAAAAGAAATTAAAGTCCACTCAACTAAAAAACAATAAATAATAAAAATAAAGTCATTCATTTAAGAAAAACAATTACAAGCAACATGCAAAACTTACATGGAATGAAATATTAATAAAAAAAATTTAAACTTTAAGAAATTAGATCCCTCTCGGTGTTTGATAAATCCATGTTTAAGATGAATCTATACTGGTTATTATTCACAAACAAACTTGTTATATAGAGAAACAAAACTAACCCCTTTAATTTTGCTTATAAGACATTCAAATCATCCTATTTTCAATAAAAGTTGTTTTTTGATAAGTCAAAGTTTCACATTTTTTCTTTTCGAAAATACAATAATATAAATTATTTTAAAATCGACCAAAACCTCAAAACCAAATTTTATTAACAAAATTCCCCACATAAAAATGAAACTTTAACTTTTAACATAACTTTTACTAGATTTTAAAACAATTTTCATTAGATAAAAACAAGAAAAGGCAAGAAAATGATATGAATGTCTATATTTAAAGACTTTGTCTAAACAAAAACATATCTTTGAAAAAGTCAAATTAAATATTCAAAATTAAACAGAAAATATCCCAAAAACAAAACATAGAACAGTTAAATTAGGGCTATATCCCACGCCTTCCAGATATATTTACCAAAGAACCGATGCTAGGTATCCAGGCCCCACAAGGGAGTGAACTCGCGTCGGCTCATTAAGATGTTGAAGTAAGAATGTACACCGTTTAATGTCGTGTCGAATCAAAACTCAATTTGTTTCTTCAGTACAAAATTTAATATGATTGTGTCGCATACAAATGCATCAACATCTTATCATTGAGGTCTAACTATATCCAGGCTTCTATTTAATAGAAGGAATCTCAATATAAAAATACAGAGAAAACTGCAATATTCGTCTCTTCTTATAACAAATCCTGTGGTATTCTCTGTATATAATTCACGGGGCAAAATCCATCGGCCGTAAATAGGGAGGAGAATAGTAAGGGAAAAGCGGGGAGATAATACTTGTGCAAAATGACTAGGGGAAAGCAGAAGATTGAAGCGCAGCGGCGAAATGCCGAGAAAAATCAGAAGGCCAAAGGATCTCAGTTTGAGGCCAGAGCTGCAGCCCTCAAATTCACTTGTCCCATCTGCAAGGTATGCTCTCTCATTCATCCTTGAGTTTTCTTTCTTTGAACGAAATTGCATTTCAGATCAGTTTTTGATGTGGGTTCATTTTGTTTTGTGCGTATGGGGTGCCTACCTCGTTTTTCTTGGTCTCAGTTCTGTCTTTTTGAACATCAATTACATTCCAGATTATTTTATGTTGATTTTATTCGGTTTAAGGTGAAAATCAGATTTGATCTAGTGGGTATAGGTAGAGAACCCTTTGCTTATGGTAGATTTCAGTTAGTCTGAGGAAATCGATCAACCTCCTTGCTTTACTGCACAACTCACCATCCAGAAGCTACGATTTTATCCATTTTTGGGTTTTTCTTGGATTTTATCATTATGTTAGTTATGCAATATCACTATACAGAAGCTACGGTTTTATCCATTTTGGGTTTTCTTTTGTAATTGTTAATTATTGATAATAAGGATGATTACCATTTACATAGATAGTATAAACATTTTATCTTTTATAAACATTTTATCTTTTAAAACATTTAGCTGTTTTAAGGTTTTTTTTTGGTTTGATTTTGTTATCCTGTGATGAATGGTTGGATCTACAGATTTGAGTGCTTAAGTTTGTATAATTCGAGTGCTCCAGGGATTTTTAGCATGCTGAATTCATTTATGCATTTAGAAATGCAATTTAAACAACAGAAAATAACAATTTTGTTCAAATTTACATTTCCAGATTCTGATAAAAAAAAACTCAAATAATAGAATGTTTAACCAACACCCTTTAGTATATTAAACCTTAAGAAAAAGTGATAAATAAATTAATTGGTTCTGTAACCTTCTTTTCCATCAGAGAAAAGAATAGACCCAGTGGCTGCAATGCAAAGTGAATACTTCCTTGCCTAGGTTCCAGGTCTGCGTCATCTATTCTGCCAAAATGGCTTGCGACTTGTCCTGACCTGCACTTAGCCTTATCTGTCTGAAACTTATGCTATACGGGTGGGGCAGAGGACAGTGAGGATGGAACCCTGGTAGACAGCTTAGCCCATCGGCAAGAAATAGGATTTAAAGACATCAAACAGAGAACTGTAATTCTTACGGACACCGAAGCCCAAGGATTAGGGCAACTTATTCATTGAAAACTTATATTCTTTTCCTTCTTATGCCAAAAGAAAAAAAAAAAACGTATAAAAGAGAGAACTATTTCAATTTCTTTCCATTTGAAAGCAAAAACAACGACAGCAAGATCAGAGGAGTTCCTTCTTTTTCCCAACTAATTATAGGGTAGAAATTTACAAGGGGCACTGCCTGAATTGGCGGGGTAGAAATTTACAAGGTGTGCTGCCTGAATTGGCGGACACTAGGAGGATTGTACATGTTTGTTTATTTTGATTTGAGCTGGAAAATATTTGGGCTCAAACCTAACTCCACTCCATTAGGCACCCATGTTCTCACTGTGGCATGGGAGCTCTGCACTGGCTGCTGAATTTTAGACCATCATATTCTAGCTGCTTATGGACATCAGGTCACTTTGTGTGTGCTTTTAGACCGTCTCTGAATTAACTATATAAGTAAAAAGAAACCAAAATGCCTCATACACTGTGTGAGTTTACAGAAAGAAGTCAGACCTATTCATAGTATGCCTCTTCTATAAGTAAAAAGAAACCAAAATGCCTCATACACTGTGTGAGTTTACAGAAAGAAGTCAGACCTATTCATAGTATGCCTCTTCTCTATAGTAGTGAAGCAGAGTGCTTTTAAGTGCCATCTAAGGTTGTAAACTACCAGCAACCTGATGCCCACGGAATGGTCCAAAAAGAAGTAAACAGAGGTGTTTCCTCTGTCAAGTGGTGATGACATTGAAAGATTCTTTATTGAATCCAGCATCAAACAAAAGATTTGATAATAGTTTTTAATTGTTTGAATTTTTTTTGGATAAAACTGTGTAAGTAATTTTGAAACGTTCAACATTTTGGGTGGACACTCCATTAATCATTAGGGACAAATCTGTTTTATCTATTATCTCTCACCCTATCATCAGGGACATAAAGCTGATCTATTAGAAAAGAGTGCTGAGGTTAGGTTTAAATAGAAAAATTGAGAGATGACCGTTGAGGAGGATGAAACATGTTTTGGTGGACAATTCACCAATCATCAGAGACAAATATGTTTTATCTATTATCCCCACCCCATCATTAGGAACATAAAGCTGATCTATTAGAAAAGAGTGCTGAGGTTAGATTTAAATAGGAAAATTGAGAAATGACAGTTGAGGAGGATGAAACATAAAATAACTGCTAAGATTAGAGTAAATGAAAAATATTATAATAAAGAGGTCACAGCTTTAATGCGATATTAAAATAATAATGAAAGTAAGATAGAAAGATCAGGCCGGGAAGTTATGTGATAACTTGGAAATAATATAATAATAATATTAGCAGATCAGAAGCGATGTATTTATTAATTTGAAAAAGAGTAAGAATGTCTAGAGCTTCACAAATGTTGTTGCAAGAAGAGTAAAATGGGATTGAGACTAAAATTGATTTTCAGAAATGTCGTTTTCTATCCTTACTATTTTCTTTATTACCAACTTTTTCCTTTATGTTTACAGATCATCATAGCCTCTGCACTTTAACAAAGCATGGTTGAATCCAGCATCAAACAAAAAGATTCTGTTAATATTTCCCTATTGCTTGAATTTTCTGGAGCTTCGATCTCTAGAGCTTCACTGAATGGTTGGCAAATCTTGTCACGGTTCTCCAAATTGAAAAATCCCCATAACATGAGAAAGTATACCGATTGACCTGTTACACAATTTAATAATGACAACCAATCTGTAGATCTAGAAATCCTTAAATTTTTAGTGATGAATTCAGGTTATATGTTGCTGGTAATGAGTTACATATATATTTAGTTACTGGATAGATTTATTAGCTTGCTTGATTTAGTGGCAGAACACCTCCAGTTAGCTGCATGTATGACAGCACATCTATCTTTCAAATAGTCATTCTGGGCACACACTGCTCAAATATACACATTTTATGGGTGAACTGAACTTTCAATCCTCCGGATTAATTGACCAGAGGTTTCTTTTCTTATCTCATTGTTGTGTAGGCAGAGAAACCCTCACTGGTACAGTATGTGTGAAAGCAAAAGTACTGATATCTTTAAGTTTTGTTAAGTGCTTCATGTTTGATGAATACGTGTATTCATGTGCAGGTCCAACTTGCAAATCAAAACCAGATTGGAGATCATTATTCATCTAAACACCCAAAAGAAAAACCTCCTCCGCAATCTGAGTAACTGTGGACCTGCTATGTGAAGGTTAAAGACGTCTTAGGCAATATAGCGGCATCCAGTAAATTAGTGTTCAGGAACATATGAATTCCTGCTTACTAAAGTACTTTGGATTATATTGTAAACTCTGGATTTTTCTGATCTCTGAGTTGAATATGCATATACGAGAATTTATCTGTCAGTGTTGAAGATGATGTTTTGGATTTAGTGTCATGGCCGTGGAGTCGCTTGTTCCTCAAGTTTTATATGTACTTGTTTGAAGATATTTTCTATCAGGATTGAAGAGATTCATAAAACTTGCTTATAGTTTGTTTCATTGGTTTACTATTTACATAAGCCATCTTCAGTGTTATAGTAATCTCTATACAGAGTCCAGACTTGATAAGTGCCTGTATGAACTTTTTTTGGTTCTTCTTATGGCTAAATATCTTTGCAACATAAGATTATTCCATTCTGGAAATCGACAATAAATACTGCTTAGGGATGGCTCTCAAAATGGTCTCTGAATATAGTTACTGGTTGGCATTTCTGCATCATTGTCTTATTAGCTCTTTACACAATCCATTCTTTGTACTTTACACAATCCATTCTTTGTATTGTGTTTAGTTATTTACTAATATTTCAAGTGGCTGTGAGGAAAAATTGTTACTATTGCCATCAAGATTCAAATCCCACTTTGTGACATATTGTTCTTAGTGAACCAATTGTTAATGAGCTAAATATGATCTATTCATGAGTTGTTGATCTGACCTTATACCTTAAAAGATTTAGGGTTTACCCTGGGTACCATCCTTGGATTGAGGAATAAGAATAAATACCCACATATGTTACCTAGAAAAAAAGTTATTTATTAATTATTTTATTCTTCCTACTTTCTTTGCAATATTTTCTTCTCTTAATGCTGTCTTAATGCTGATGGATTGAACTTCTGCAGAATATTTTTGTTGGCTCTCTTATGATCCTTTGTAGCCTGTTCTTCACCCATGCAGGCGTGTAGGTACCTATCTATCATTTTCTTCTTGTTCTTGTCGCTTTGGAAGTACACGTCCACAGATATATTATGGGAAAATATAGTATATGAATATATCAAAGGATGAAATATACAAGAGTGCTGATAGGCAGTCAGAGCGCTTCGAATATATACTATTGGTTTCAAAAAATGAATAGATGTGCTCATTGAGATAATGCAATATATTCTTAATAATTAACTATACATGATTAATATATAATAGGGTATATAACTCAATAGTCTTCTAATAGTTGGCATTTCTGGAGCGTGCTTTGTTAGCACTTTAGCTGGTCCTATCTTCAAGCGTGCTTAACTCATATACCGATGGAAAAATATTTATTACCATTTTTATTTCACTCCACTGCCTTCCTTGTGCCTGCGATTTGTTTTTTTGGTTTGACATCTATTTACTCTTGTCATTTACATTTAAGTTTTATCACTGATCCTTTATTTAAAAATAGGAACCTAAATAACTTGGAATTTTTTATTCATTACTTGGTGTACTTTCTGGACTTACATTCCTATCTTTTAGGAGACTAAGAAAAATAATGATGCAATTTTTTTTGAAAATTACTCGGCCTGTGTAAGAATGATGCAAATGTTTGTGAAAATTACTGTCTGTGTATGATTTTCATTTATCTATCTCAGTCATTGTGTAGCACTCAAGTCTCAATGTAAACCTAGTTGGTCTTCTCTCTACTTACAAGAGCTGTAAGTTAGTTATAATAACCAGAGTGAAGCATCAATTGAGATATCTTTAAAATATTCCCTGTTTAGGTATTAGAATGGAGTATCAATGTTTGTGGTTTTTTAACTGTGTGTTGATCACATTAATTATTATTTTTGCGTGAGTTTGAGCTTGCACTTAACAGGATAATTCTGTGAAGGTCTTGGTTTCTGCATGTGTTAGTTTTTTAAATATAATTTCTAGAGATTATGGTACACAGTAATATTATACAAAAGGACAACAAAGGATATGCAAAATCTCAAACCCATTAAAGCCATCTCACTCATCTCACTGGCGGAACTAAATCTGGATTGAACACCACACCAAGACAATTACTACATCCAAGCTAACAAACCAACACATATGGTATCAGGGCCAAATTTCATTCATTTCACTAGAGGAACGAAATCCATGATTGAACACCAAGACAATTACTACATGCACGCCAACACATATGGTATCAGAGTCAAATTTCAACTCTAGGGCCTTCGGGTATCACCAAAATCAGATAGGGCCTTCGGGTATCACCAATGGAAGAGGATAAATTTTAATTCAAAGGAACACAAATGGAAGGTTATCGCTATTTGACGCTTATCTCTTTTAGAGGGAATATTTAGGTGGTCAGGCTTATTTCTTTTAGAGGGAATATATAGGTGATGTATCCCTGTTGGAAATACTTGTTTGATCGTGAACATTATTCAAAAAGTATTTGTTTACATTGCTTTCTAGGTGCAATCTCTCTAGGTTGCATTAATCTGTTCAATATTAATGTAAAAGTCCTAAAGCCTTTGCAATTTTTAAAAATCCACAAAATTGAGTACATTTTGGATTTATATATACAGTTAAGATAATGGGACCTAATTCATTTAGCAGAAAGGTTGTAACTTGTAACTTGTTTCTGCAAATTGTGCTCATAAAATATCAGAATTGAATTTGATGTGCGCGGTTCCCTTTTTGTCTCCTGAGATGCATGCACGACACATAGAAAAGTGTCTGCATTTGATTCCTGAGGTGCATGAAATATATCTTCTACATGAAATTCAGAAAACAAATCTGAAATGGAGTAGACATCATCTGTTCAATATTACTGTAAAAGTCCTACAACCTTTGCAATTTTTAAAAATCCACAATATTGAGCCCATTTTGGATTTATATATATAGTTAAGATAATGGGACCTAATCCATTTAACGATTTGCATATTTCCAAATTACTGGAAATTTGGAAATATGGGAGAGATCACCACTATCGGCCATAATAAACAATGCAATCCTGCAGTGTATAAAATCTCGAAATCTTCTAGAGTAGTTGACTGAAAATCTTTCACAGTGACCTGTTTCATGGTAAGTTACCATGCCCATTATGCCTAATTATGATCCCCATTTTAACAACAATTATTTATTCTTAGTCAATAAATCTTGGGCACTTGCAAATCATTCCTAAAAATTAACATCTCCATTTCTCAAATGATTTCCTTTGCTTGATTGAACCATTCACTGGTTACTCCTGAAATAGTATTGAATTTTAACTCTCAGCGGAAAGGTTGTAACTTGTTTATGCAAATTGTGCTAATAAAATATCAGAATTGAATCTGATGTGCGCGACTCCCTTTTTGTCTCCTGAGATGTATGCATGGCACATGAAAAAGTGTCCGCATTTGACTCCTGAGGTGCATGAAATATATATTTCACATGAAATTCAAAAAACAAATATGAAATGGAGTAGACATCATCTGCAATTAATGGAATATGATGGAATCTGACAAGGACATGCGTCATCCTGGAGAGGATGCCAGACTAGCAACAACAATAGGACCAACATCTAGAGAGGCTAAGAGAGTACTAAGATGAGTGGAGAGGAACCTAACAACTCTCACTCGTCCCATGCCAATGGAAGAGATTGAGGACCTACTCACAACCATGCAGTCATATGTGGTAGGAGTACCCGAGACTTGGGTTTAGTTGTTCCAGCGTCTTGTGAACTCTGTAGTTCATTACACTAGGGCCAACAAGCCTAGACCATAGTTGGCACTGGACCTTTATATGTGTCGAGGGAACTCTTTTTGTACTCTCTTATGTAGTGAGGGCTTAACACTGACGATGTATATAGACTCTATTTGAGGTTTCATGGCCCACTTTTGTACTTACGACATTATTTTTTAGACATATTCTTATATATATACGTCTTTTTGCCTTATGGAGTAAACATTTTTGTACAAATGTATTTACAAATACGTATATGTGTGTGCTTTTACTTTTATGTGTGTGTAATATGCCAATCCAATACATGATTAGTCAATGTATTAGTTAGTTGATTAGATCTCCTAGGAACATGAATATAAGTATTATAATCAAAATAGTGTTCTAAGAGACATACCCTAAGGAATCGTCGATGAAGGGTGAGATTGTAGACACAGTACAATCCATCTAACTGAGACACAACCAGTTGAGCATGTAGATAAACCTGGAGGTGAGAAATACCATGTGACAATGCATCATGCAATAATTCTATTACGACACTATACTCGACAACATTATTGGTTTCTTCACCCATACAAATACCTCCAGAAGATACCAATTGACCAAAGGGAATGAAGATCACCCAAATTGCAGAAGAAAGCCTCTGAGTGTGTTGGCCAACATCATTCGCAAACCCAACATAGACCTTAGATTCACTTTACATCTGCCAAGTGAAAAGAAACACAATAAACTACACGTCCATAGGACAAAAAGATAAAAAATGTATAAATAAAACTATACATTATATATAAGAAATCATGCCTAGGTGATCGACCTAAGTGTAATACTTCTTAAGGTAGAGCCCATTTCTAGGATCAGATAAAGCATTACCCTCAAAATCAACCATTTGATAGACACCCTTTTCTAAAACTTTCTTAACAATGAACGATCTGAAGCACATGGGTTTGAATTTGCCTGCCCCCAAGGAGTCTTTATTTTGGTCATAGACCAAGACAAGATCACCTTCGGAGAAAACTTTAGGGAGAACAGACTGATCATATTGACACTTGACATGTTGTTTGTGAGCCTCGTTGGCCAAGGCTGCATCTCGATGCTGCTCATTGAGATGCTCGTGATATAGGAGACACTCTTCAAGTGGAGTAGTGTTTGGTAGTAATTTCACTTCCAACTTAAGAGAGATAATTTGACACTCTATGGGAAAGACTTCCTCCAACCTGTAAACAATTTGGAAAGGAGAAAAATCGGTAGCAGTCTTGACTGAGTTTCGATAAGCCCAAAGTGTCGAGTACAACATCAAATGCCAATTCGACTTGGCCGAATTGATCGTCCATTGAAGAATAGTCTTGAGAGACTTATTAACAACCTCCACTTGACCATTCGCCTACGGATAGTAGGGTGATGAATATTCTTTCTTAAACCCAAGTTTTGATGTCAAATCAATCATCATCTTATTCTGGAAGTGACTGCCATGGTCTGTGACAATCTCATTCAGAATACTAAACCTGGCTACAATCTGGTTAAAAAGTGAAAATCGTAGTCGTTTCTCTGTCGTTACTTAATGTTGGCATGACCTCAACCCACTTAGTAAAATAGTATACCGCCATGATGATGTAATGATTCCCCCTAGCCAGAGATGGGTGACATGTAATGAAATAAATCCCCCACTTAGTGAAGGGACCAATAACAATAACTGGAAACATGGGAGCATGGTGTGCTCGCATCTTCCAAGACAATATCTGGCACGGGTGACACTTCTTGATCGCTTCTACACAATCTTTGATCAACGAGGGCCAGAAGTATCCAACACGAAGAATTTTATGGGCTGTTACCAACCTAGACAAATGACCGCCACATGCTCCAGTGTGACAGTCATTCAACACAAGCTTTCCCTCTTTGTGAGTGAGACAACGACAGATAATGCAATCAACTTCTTGACGATATAAAGTATCATCGATGATAAGATAGTTTCACGCTTGATGGCGTATTTTCCGATGCTCATTTTGAGAAGCAGAGGAAGGGCACTTCAAAGTATGAAGATACACGAGTATATCTCCCTACCAAGGGTCTGAAGATGCAATAAGGAAATGATCCCCATTGATCAATGACTCTTCGAGCAAATCGTTACCACTCTTGACTGGAAGTTCAGAAATTATCTCAGCAAAGACAAAGGACTTTTTAGACTTCACCGAAACAAAGTCCAAGTCAAATTCTTGAAGGATGACTATCCATCAACTAATTTTCACTCCGATAACCCTTCATGTCAATATATATTGAAAAGGATTCATGAAAACTACGACGATGGTCTTGCAGAATCAAATGTAACGATGAAAGTTGGACAACATGGACAACTGCTAAAGCGAGTTTCTCAGCATGGGTGTAGTTGAGTTCCAATCCTACCAAGTCTCGACTAAGATAGTAGATAACATGCTCTTTGAGTGCGTCATCCTCTTAGACCAATACCATTCCAATAGTAGACTCTGCGACATCCAAATACAACAATAAATCCTTGCCGTAATCCAGAGGACTGTGCAGAGGGGTAGACGATAGAGCACGTTTCAATGCTTTGAAAAAGCGCTCAGCCACTTCGTCCCAACAGAGTGGGACCCCTTTTTCCAAGAGACGCATAAACCCTTTAGTAATCTCGACATAGTTGGCAACAAAACGCTGAAGAAATTTAGCTTTCCCCTGTAGAATTTGACGCTAGGGGATTGTGCGTGGGGGAGGCAATCGAACTATTTCCTCAACCTTCAGAGGATCGACCATGATCCCTTTAGTAGACACGATAAAACCTAACAAGTGACCTGATGTTACGCAAAAGCTACACTTATTCAGATTAAGGCGAATCCGGTAGTAGCAACACCTCTCAAAGATAAGTCGTAAGTGGGCGGGATGATAGGATCTCTTACGAGAACATGATGTCAGATCATCAAGATACCCCTCGACTATATGTTTGAGGTCGTGGAAAGAAAATGACATGGGCCGCTGAAAAGTGGCTCCAACATTCTTAAGGCCGAAAGGAATTTTCATGTATGTGAATGTACCCCAAGGAAATATAAATATCGTTTTATGTTTATCCTTGAGTTTGATCTGAATTTGGTTGTACCTGGAAAAACCATACATAAAAAAAAAAATACTTCGCAAACCGCACATTCATCGACAATTTGATCAATGAATGGGGTTGGAAAATGATCTTTCATGCAAGCTTTATTCAGATCATGAAAGTCCGTACACACACATATCGTACCTTGTTTTTTGTTGATAGGAACAGGGTTTGACACACATTTCGTCAATTGCACTGGATAGATGAAACCAACCTTAATAATTTTCTCTACCTCAACCTTGATGGCCTCTGCCTTACAAGGATTGACTGGGCGAAGCTTCTGCCGGACAAGTTTATCATCGGGGTAAGTCGTAATATCATGTTCAACTATATATGGGTCAATTCCTGGCATCTCCTCATAAGACCAGGAAAAAACGTCGCAAAATTCTTTAAATAATTTAGTATAGATCTGAATATCCTCGGAGAAACAATCCGCTCGGATGAAAACGTTTTTGACAATGCCATGGCTTCTAGAGATGTCAATAGGAATCATTTCAGCTATACTTTCCATGTTTCCCTCGGCATAGATTCCATGCATGGATAGAGGGCTAACATGACAAGTGGCATCTCCATTCATTGTTGTAGTGAATTCTCCTGCTTCTACTCTCCTCAACTTGGGTAAAAAACAAGATCTATGGTGAAGATCGTCCCAAGGTCTATCTGGCCCAGTCAAAGGGAAATACTAAGTCCAAAGGATCGTGAGTAGCAAGAGAGTATTGAGCCCAAATAGGCTCAAGAACGAGATATATCTCCTGTCGGGGAGCCGGATCAGGGTTGGCCGAGGTTTGCTGGACCATGCTATACACAACCTCATGAGCGAATAGAGGCATAACCATTCCATGATGCCCTACCCATTTCATCGAAGATTATGGAAAAGGTAAAGTCCACGGGTCATTAAAGTAACTCGTTCAAAAAGAAGCGACTTGAAATATCGTAGCCTTCAACTGATTGGGGACAACTGAAACAAACTTGAGATCATTCGAAGGTGGCGGATAAGCAAAAGTCCCCATTAGATATGGAAACAATCCGACACCTAAGTTGACGGTACCTAGATGCGGGTTGTCAATCATCGGGACCATGGATGCCCACGATGAAGGGTCAGGATGAGAGAAGGATAACTGATCAACTGTTATAATCAGGCCTTCGTGAGGAAAACATAAGACCCGAAAAGTGGTGGATACAATCGTTGTCATAGCATAAGTCCAACTCTGTCCTAACAAAAGATTGTAGTCAAGTGGCACATCGAATACTTCTACCTCGACGCACACGGTTTTACTCTCCAACTACATGGGGAAGGAGAAGATTATGCCATGTGGTCTAAAATATCGACCGTTAAACACAGTTAGCAACGTCGGCGACAGAGACAAATCAGGTTGGCCAATGGCCTTCCAACATGTCAATGACATCATGCAATTCGAGGCACCCTCATCTACCACCGTACGAAAAATGCTATGTTTCAACAGTTTCATGGCACAAACCACTACTATCTTAAAAGCGACGCGATGAGGCAGACGAGGTTTATAATATGTAGGGCCAAAAAAAATCATTCCCAAGTTAGGAGTCTTGACAACACCCAAGGTAGATAACAATGCTTTCCTCTATGAGGGGAAACTCTGAAGAACTTCTAGAGAAAACATTGCACAAGGAGTTTGTGCCAGATCCTCCATGATGGAGTAGTTATGAGCATCCCTTGTGTTCGGGTTGTGAGAATCCTTCTTAAACACACCCTTAGGGATGTGAGTCATAGTTTCCCCCACAGTTTTCTCAATGTGAAGAGGAGGCGATGGGTTGGAAGATTTTTTTCCCTTGTCAGCAGATTCCGACATTCCGTAATCATGAGCCTTGGTCTGCAAATGAGCGTTTGATCTCATCATGTATACGTTTGCGACTCCATTATTAGCATTAGGCACGGGGGCTCCTTGATTTCCCCAGGTGCATTTGTGGATGAAGAATCTTGAGCCATATTTTTCCCTTGTGGGAAAGGGTTGGTTAACACAACCTGATGCTACTATGCCAATAGCTTTTGGGCTTCCTCAAGCCGAGGGCATTGGTGAGTTAAGTGGTTGTCCGTGCAAAGATTACACAAAAACTTACCTTCTTCTTTTCGTTTTTACCATCGCCAACATTATTCACAACCTTCTTATCCCCCTTATCCTTCTTGTCTTTAGATTTCCTCTTTCCCTTGGTTTGCTACTTACCTTTGGGATTCATCGACTACACACTTTGTACATCTTACATTGGGGTTGCGGGGGCAGTCGAACCAGGAGTTTGGCTGGCCATAGTCTGTTGAATCAATAATTGCTACAACTGGTTAGTCAACTGATCTGTGGGATTACTTGTGTTGAGCCTACTATACCATCGACATGAGGCCCAAACTTTTTTTTGGTCTTATCAAAAGTCGATCGTGGTGCATCCGGGAGGATCTCATACAACATACCATATTGAGAGTAAATCAACTCCAATTGTTGGGATCTCATAATAGCATCTTCTTCGGAAAAAAATATGGATGTCACAATGTCTTTAGATACATAAGGCACCAAGGACTTTAGGAACCACTCGAGAAAAAATGTGGGAGGGACCTTCACTTTGATCAAGCTCTTTTGGCGACACCATTCTCGAATGTGATCCAAGATATGGACGACTTTCATTTACTCGAAGTTGGCCAACAACTCAGTGTCAACATCGTATCTCACAGGTAAATGGAAATGGTTTAAGAAAACCATAACTGGGTCATTAAATTAAGCATACTTCGAGCTATCGAGCTCGATATACCATTTTGCAACACCCCCTATAACAATACGTTGAAATAAACACAACTGAACGAAGTAATCCTTCAGTGAATTGGATGAGCACCATAAATGAAATGTTGTAACATGATCACCTGAATATTCGCCAAGCTTTCCTTCAAACTTAGAAATGTATGAGGGAAACTTAGTCCACATGGGAGGCCAATGCAGATCATGACAAATCAGATCGTTTAACATCGTCAAGAAGTTTGGCAAATGAAGAGTTTCTAGGAAAGGTAGTTGAGGTTGTGGTAGATTCAAGGGAAAAGAGGGGCCTAGATTTTGATTGGCCCAGGTTGTCAGGAAAAGTTTGTTTGCTGGCCAGGGTTTTGGTAGAAACCATGGTGGCCTTGGCCAGTATAAGGAGTTTGCACTTGATTCTACATCGCCAACAGATTCACGTAATTGGATGACATACCTTGTGTAGGGATTTCTCCCTGCATGGTATTCCAAGGACCTTGGTTGGGGATGCCCAGTTAGGGACCTAACCTACCTAATCCCTCAAGTTGGTAGAATAATATATTTCCATGTAATAAAGGTCAATATTAATAAGGCCTAGAAATAAGGAGGAATAAGTCAAATGTAAGAAGACTTAATAGAAGCTTCCACTTCTAGAAGAATCTTCCTCTAGATTGTTCTTTTGGATAGATGGATTTAGTATAAATAGGAATAGAGGGTACGCAAAGTTTTTTCTTGGATATTAATGTAATAGAGCTCTGCTCTGCTGGAGATTGCCCCCTCAAAGAGGCAAGTGAACATTACTCTCAGTAATCAAAGTGCTCTTTCTGGTGTTATTCTGGTAATATTCTAGTATTATTGTGGTATTGTTCTGGTTATATCATTGTTTCTCTGCCATTTCTAGCTAAATATTTTTGTTTTGCATACTAATTTATATCTGGAATACTACATGCCCCCAACCGATCCTCTTGACATAGGTATTGAACCCTTCCCGGGGTTCCACTGAGTGTGGGAGGGGTTTCCCTTGATCAACATCCCTTTCGAAGGAAAATAGCCATGCCAGGGATTTCCAAGACCTTGTGAGGATAAATCTCCTCTCATCACTCCCTGTGAAGGAACAAAGCCTTGCATAGGGTTGGGTTGACCAAAGGTAGAGTTGCCCCCTGACGAGAAAGCAGAAAATGAGAAAGCGTTGTTTCCAAATGCACCAAACAAAGAAAAATACATAGACCCTACCAGAGTCATATAGGACCGAGGCCCATGACTCTCTCCATTGAACAAGCTAGAGCTGGCATTAAACTCGAATGGCTGCTGGAAAGAACTTCCAAGCGAAGGGGATAGAGGAGGGATATGACCCCCACCATAAGGGATAACATTAAATGGGGCAGTGGTGACCGTGAAATATCCTTGTAAGTGAGCACTAGAACTCCCTAGTCCCATACCAACAATCTATAGAGTATAGTAGGTTAAGGTTGAACTAGAGTCGAAACCCAGAATCACGTACGAAAAGGGAGCGCTAGAAACGTTCTGGATATAAGGAACAATTGTCATAGTCGTTGAGGGGACTGCACCACTGCCCAAAGTTATAGGTGTATGGACAACTGTAGTCCTTATAGGTGGAGGTGGGGGAGGGGGTACAATACCTCCTCTTGCGATAGCCGAGATGGGAGTATGAGGACTCCCAGAAGAGGTAGCACTAGTTGCTCCCATCACAACTCATATAACAAAATGATGTTCAGGTGAAGTCACCTTAGGAGGGACTATCTGAATAACAAGCAACACTAATAAATCAGTGATCGAAGGGTTTGTGGGCTTGAAGCCTTCAAATTCGAGGTTAGAAATAATGGACTCCTTCGGTGCAAGTGTATCTTCTCTAGGAGTAGGTTCGAGCACAACTTCCAGTGGCCCGGTTGCTTCAAAAAATCCCTATTGATCTAGCCTTTACCTCAGTGGTGGCAGAGGTGGCTCCAAAGTAACCGGCGGCTGGCCCTAAAGCCTACACGAACGACAAAGTTGTTGATATTCCACCTTGTGAAATGATCAACCAACACTCTAAGGTTAAGCTAACGCAAAACACAAAACAAACACTAAAAAGTTCCTAAAGGAAAATCAAGCAATCAACTGACTGACAGGAAGAAAAGTTATGCCAATAAACACTAGAGCAACTTACCGGTGCAAGTGTAACTTGAACACGGAAACACCCTCCGGGTATACTTTGTAAAGTACGATCCGACGTCTGCCCTAGGTACCGTGGTATACCCCAAAAGTCATCTGTGTAAGTCCCTACAAAAAGGAAACTAAGTGGCCAACTCATAGTCAGTCACCAGGCGGGTAAAATCGACAATCGAGCTAATCGTAATGAGAAGGATAACAAAGTCCAAAGCCTTTCAAGGTTACCGAAGGCAAATGGTCCGGAAGACAATTGATGATCTCGAATGGATTCGAGGTCCACAAAGCTCTATAGTAAAATGCGATCAACAAAAATCCCAAGAATAACCCTCAATATATGATTCCCACTATGTTTGGTCCGGCTTTGGAAGGGTTATCTCCTCTACCTTTCCTCACGCGACCTCTTGTTTAACCCATGTGTTAGAGGGGGGTCTCGACTAACTCTTACGAAAAATGGAATTTTGGACTCCCTATCACATACGTTTACGTTTTTTTAAGCGGTCTTGAAGAGTTTCCTCTCCATACCTATTTCAAGGCCCTAAAGCCTAGACTACTTGGTGAACCCTACAAACAAAAAGTCTAGTTGATTTTAAACATAGTTACCAACTTAAAGAGAACTCTACAAAGTTCTCGTTTTTTGAGGGGTCAAGTTTTTTACCTTGTTTTTAAAAATGCTGCTACTTGTAGCACCCCCCTTCCATTTTTAGGTGGTTTTTCGATATTTTAAATTTTTTGACACATAATGTTTCCACTTTTTTTTTAAATGCTTGTTTTTTCATCTATTTTCAATTTTCTTTTTTTTCTTTTTGTCAACAATGTTTTTAGTCATTTTTCCATGCTTCTTTCAATCTTAAAATATTTTTTACCATTTACATTTTTGAAAATACGATTTTTCATTTCCTTAATTAATTTATGGTTCCATACTTTTTTAAATATAGTGGAAAATATCATTTTTAACACATTTTTTACCTTTACTTTAATAGATAGAAAATCGTAGTAGTTAAATAACACTATTTTTAAACATTTAGCAAAAAAATATAATTGAATTTTTATTTGATAAATTAAAACTAAAAAAAAATAAGAAAAATAAATGAATTGAAATTAAAAAAGAAAGAAAAAAAATAAAAAAACAAATTTATATAATTACAAAATCAAAGAAAATATTGAAAAACTAAAGTGGAAAAAAAACAAAAAAATTAAAAATATATATAAACTAAGCTTAAATGAGAATTAAAAAAAAGGTTAAAAAAAATTATAGTTCAAAAAATTTAAAAAATTAACAAAACACAAAAATATATATAAAACAAATTAAAACACTTAAAAATACAAAATTTAATACAATTTTTTTTTAAACCTTCAAAAAACATAAAATTACAAAAAAATAATTTTTTTTGTTTAAAAAATGAAAAAAAAACAATTTTTATAACCAAAAAAAAAAAAAACATAACACACACACACACACACACACATATATATATATATAACATGGGGGCGATGCCGGAATCGCCCCAGCTCCCCGCAGGCAAGGGCCAGATCCTGTGGGCACCCATCGGACTTGGCATATTATATAATTATATATGATGATAATGATGATGATTAACGCCCACTAAGACCTAATTGATCTATCAGACCTTAAGAGGGTAAGTGATTACTTGTGATTCTTTAGAATTTTGTTTCTGTGCTCGAAAAACATTAAGAGAAGCTTTCCAAGATCACCATACTTTTGTTGAGTTAA
>JZKD02S1913767.1:149602-179312 GCA_000966675.3 Picea glauca
GTGGAATATTCTCTCCTAAAATATAAGAGACTGGATAATGACTAATTATGAATAATAAACAAATAAAAACCTTAGGAAAAAGAAATCCTAGGTGTGTGTGAAGTAACTCCAACACAACATTGACCTACTCCGACAATAAGAAACTTAGAAAAAACAAGAACTCCTGAACCCTGGAGTTCCAGAGTTAACAGAAGCCATCGATTAAGACAAAAAAATATCTACGGTGATAGATCTATTCAAAACTCCGGCAATGATAAAAGTATGGTATAAAAATTACAAAACTCCCGAGGTTGCGAGTTAACAAAATGTTAAAATCCTAGTTAGCAAGACCACGTCTACAAGGACACATGGCCCAATCATATGATGACAAGTGTCAAGGTCGATGTGGCACATAAGGACTGTAAAATTCACAAATTAGGGTGACACATGGTACACACATTAAGATTCCATGTCATCATAGGTGACGTCATCATACCACATCACTCCGAGATTATTGTCTCCGAGAATGTCCAACTTCTCCTACTAGCAAAACTACTCGAAGTGCCAAAGTCCGAAGTTCGAAGTCATGAATTAACTTTTGATCATTGATCTAATATCCTCAAGAATATTTCTCGACCGTTCGATCGAGTACAATGGAAGGATAGCATAAGGAGTACTAATAACTGACAAAAGGTGGTCACCACCATTTTATGACTTTTTCGGTAGGCAATCGCTCCAGAGGGATTGAACTATCCCAGAGTTTGAATATCTCGGAGTCTTGAATCTCTAAAGTTCCGGAGTAAATAATAGACATCCATATCAACGTCTAATTAAAACACAACCATTGATATTGATAAGTGATTAAACACATGTTTGGCTTAACACCTAGCCACTGCCTGTGGTCATATAGAAGTCCCGAAGTGAACGAAAATCATCCACTCAACTGCAGATTAAGTCCTAACCATCGATTTGTTTGAAGCCTCTTGATAATCCATGATCGTCCATCCTACAAAAGATTAAATATTGAACATATGATCTACTAGTGAATACATTATACACACTTCGGAGAAAATGTACTCTGTGAGGATTGAATGACTACAAAATATAAAAGTATCGAAGGACGAAGTACCGGAGAACCTGGTTCCAACACTGGTCACGTGAAGAAGCTAAATGGGCTAGAAGTAAATAGTCCCTCAAACATTTGAATACGGTCCCATGTAGAAGAATAGGGATGGAAGGAGAAAGCGCTAACAAAACAATGATTGGAATGGATAAGCTCGTGGTTTTGAGCTCATGTCACATGAATTCTGGTTTGAAGGGAGTGCCTATTGATTAAGACTCAAATACACAACAATTCGAGATCTGTAAACTAATGAATCGACACACAATCATGATTAAAGAATAATTTAATCATGAGCATTATGAATAAAGAATAAACAGGTAAAACGATATTATTTAAAGTTTAATATTATCATTTAAATGAAAGGGTGCAATGGTTCATTTTCAATAGACACAATGGTTCAAATTCACACTAGTTGGAAGACTATATAAACAAGAAATAATGGTGAGAAGAAAGTTTCTTTGCAATGTAGATTAGAAGATTGAAAGCAACAGAAAATTCCAAGAAGAAGAAATGATGATACTTATGCAGTGATGGTGGAAGGGAGGAGCAAGTAAGGATTCATATCCTTTACTAAGTACTAAAGACAAGGGAGTTGGTGCTTCCTAGGGTTGGTTCCTTAAACACAAGGGAGTTGGTGCTTCATAGGGTTGGTGCCCTAAACACAAGGGAGTTGGTGCTTCCTAGGGTTAGTTCCCTAAAATAAGGGAGTTGGTGCTTCCTAGGGTTTTTTCCCTGAAGAAGGGGATTTGTGTCTGCAAGAGTTGGTGCTCTAAAGATGATTGGTTTCCTTCACTATCTCAGATTATTCTTTATTATACCTTGTAATTTATGTTAATTATATTTATATAATTGATTTTAAATACAAGTCCTTGTTGATCTATTGCGGTGATTAAAAGTAATTGCTAATTTTTTTAGAAAAGGTAATACTGATTCTCCCCCCCTCAGTATATTGAACAATTGGTATCAGAGCAAGTGCCTTTAGCACAGCCTAACAACTGGAAGGTATATTGAACAATTGGTATCAAAGCAAGTGCCTTTAGCACAGCCTAACAACTGGAAGGTAAATCTTGAAAGTAATGGATCAGCAAGAGGGAATTCCTTCCAACAAATCACCATTGTTTAACAAAGATGGTTATGCTCACTAGAAAATAAGAATGAAAAACTACCTGTTGGATCTTAGTTTTGATATTTGGAAATCTGTTGTAGATGGTTACATTGCACCAGCTACTCCACCCACAAATACTGCAGGAAAGAAGAGTTGCAATGACAACTCAAGAGCAGTTAATTCCATTCAATGAGGATTAACAAATTTTATATGTATGAAGGTAATGCATTGTAAGTCAGCTAAGGAAATCTAGGACAAATTGGAGGTTTTATATGAAGGAGATAGAAAATTCAAGGAAGTCAAACTACAAACCTATAGAGCTTAGTTTGAAAACTTGAAGATGAAAGAAGAAGAGAACATTGGTGAATACTTTCATAGGGTAGATGAGGTAGTTAACTCAATCAGAGAAGCAAGAGAAGAACTTATCGATAAACCTATTGTACAAAAGATCTTAAGGTCTTACCTATGAGATATGATGCCAAGATTTCGACAATTGAAGATAAACCAGAACTTTACAAACTCACACTAGATTAGCTCCATGCAATTTTTACAACATATGAGATGAGAACAAGGAACGAAAGACCATAAAAAAGAGAAACAACTTTTAAAGCATCTAAAATAAAGATGAGACATGAAAAAAAGACCAATGACAAATTATTAGATATATCTGATGAAGAAATTACTAACTTCATGAAGAAACTCAAGAAAGGGATTGAGAAATAAAAAGGAAAGATTCCTCTGATATGTTTCAATTGTGGAAAAATTGGACACTTTGCTAATAAATGTCCCTATCCTAATCTGGAGGAAAGTGATGATGAACGAACCTTCAAAAATCAGAAGGAAAGAAAAACAAAAGATAAAGGAAGTTCTAGAACAAGAAGAAAACTTTCTTTACCCAAGAAGACAATAGCTCATCTGAAGAAAGTGAAGAAGAAGAGCCAGAGCTTCTATTTATGGGAATGAAAAATCAAGATGATAATAATTCAAAATATGAAGAAGAAGTGAACCTCGAGGAATAATTCATTCGTGCAATTGAAGAGCTAAGAAAATATAGAATTCAAAACAAGTTTCTAAGGGAATAACTTCTAGAGATTGAAGAAGCTACTAAATCAAGAGAAAAGAAGGTTTCCAAAACCATCAGTGAGTCAGAACAATTGATTATTATGTTAAAAACTCAACTCCAAGAAACCAAAAGAAAAGGAGAAATCTTGAATAAACAACTCATTGAAAAACAATAAATATGTAAGATATTGGAGGATGAAATAGTTCAACTAAAAGGAAAACTAGAAAAATAAGATATTCAGTGTAAGTTTGAAAAAAACTCAAAAATTATGAATAACATTCTTAACAATCAGAGATCATCAAATGATAATACAGGACTAGGATATGATCCCTCTACAGAACAAGAAGATGACAAAATTAGCTATGCAAATGTTCTTAAGAACCCCATAAGAAGAAAAGAAAATAAGAAAAGAACAATACCATTGAAAATTATCCCAAATAAACATGAATCTGCACCTCCTACCAACGAAAAAGACACCGAGAAGAATAGAATCATTGGAAGGAGCCCTTCTAAAAGAAATCAATATATCTTCCTTGGTTATTGCTATTTCTACAAAAACTTTGGACATAAAGCAATACACTGTAAATATTATAGAAAGTACAATCCAAGAAATGTTCAAAGATATGAAAATAATAAGGATAATACAGAAAGAAGAAATTATAACTCCTTCTCTCCCTTACAAGACTATAATGTTGAATGTTACAAATGCAACAACTATGGTCATAAAGCTAGTGAATGTAGATTGTCACAATATGACAAAAGGACAAATATTCCCAATAATAAAAAAAGTATGGAATAAAAAGCAAACAAAGTGTAATGCAGTCCTATATGCGAGAAAGCAAGGTTGTCAGTGGTATGTAGACAATGGATGTTCCAAACAAATGACTTTATATCAAAGACAATTTCTCAATTTAAAAAAGAAAGGAAAAGGAAAAGTAACCTTTGGAGATATTATGTCAGCCAAAATACTGGGAAAAGGCACTGTCAGTTTAGGAAATAACAAGAAAAAAGAAGAAGATGTACTTCTGGTAGAAAATCTCAAGACTAATCTCCTAAGTGTAAGTTAGACATGTGATTAGGGTCACATACTTAACTTTGATTCTTGGAAATGTGAGATAAAAAAAAATGATATTGGAAAGCTAGTAGCAGTTGCACCAAGAACATCTAGCAATGTGTACATCCTTAATATAGATGAAGGAGAAAAATCTTGTTTAAGTCAAGAAGATGAAAGTTGGCTATGGCATAGAAGGTTGGGACATTTGTTTAATCCTTCATATTCTATTTGTAAACATTGTCAAATAGGGAAGAAAACAAGAGTTAGGTTCAAAACAAAAAAACATTCCACAAAAAAACCATTAGAACTTATTCACACAGATCTATGTGGACATTATTTTATGTTTATCATTGATGATTACACAAGAATGACCCGGATATACTTTCTAAAAGAAAAATCAGAAGCCCTTGAGAAGTTTAAAACATACAAAGACCTTATAGAGAATGAAACATATCTCAAAATTAAATGTCTGAGATCAGACAATGGAGGAGAATTCACCTCTAAAGAGTTCATTCAATTCTGTGAAAATCATGGTATCAAAAGACAATTTTCAGCTCCCAGGACTCCTCAACAGAATGGAGTGGTAGAAAGGAAAAACAAAATAGTTCAAGAAGCTATAAGAACCATCTTAAATGAAGCCAAGCTTCCAGAAAAATTCTATAGAGATGCAATCTACACAACAATCCACATACTTAATCGAGCTCAGTTGAGACCCAACCATGAAAAAACTCCTTATGAACTATGGTTTGACAGGCCAACATCTGTAAAACACTTAAAATTTTTTGGAAGTAAATGTTACATTGAGAATGATGAAGATAATTTAGGGAATTTTTATCCAAGATCTGATGAAGGCATATTTTTAGGGTATTCACCTAATAAGAAAGCATACAGATGTTATAATATTAGACTACTAAAGATAGTGGAAATTGCCAATGTAAATATAAATGATCTAAAACTAAAGAAGATTATATCCCAAGATAAAAAATCTTAGCAAGAAGATGATGATGTAGAATTTCAGCAAGAAGATGATGATAATGAAACATAGGAAAACGAACTAGATACTGATGAATAAGACAATGAAGAAACTCCCTTGCCAAAAGCCCCATCAAAAAGAGTTCAAAAGAATCATCACGAGAGTCAGATCATTGGAAATAAAAATGCAGGAGTAGAAACAAGACTGAAACTCACATTTGACTCAGAACATGCAATGTTGTCTATGATAGAACCTAAATCATTTAAAGAAGCTAGAAAAAATAAAAACTGGACAAAGGAAATGAATGAATAACTTGACCAAATAGAGAGGAACCAGACTTGGGAATTAGTTCCAAGACCTAAGGACCAAAATGTGGAAGGAATTAAGTGGATCTTCAAGAACAAACTAAATAAAAATGTGGAGATTATAAAGAACAAAGCTAGATTAGTTTGCAAAGGATATGCTCAAGTAGAAGGTAGTGATTTTGAAGAAACTTTTTCTCCAGTAGCAAGAATAGAATTCATCAGGATGTTCCTCGCATTTGCATGTTTCAAGAATTTCAAGATTTATCATATGGATGTCAAATCAACATTTCTGAATGGAACTCTAGAAGAAGAAGTGTATATTAAACAACCAGAAGGATTCATACTAACAAAAAATCAAAACTATGTGTGCAAGCTAAATAAATCTTTATATTGTCTTAATAAATCCCCAAGAGCATGGTTTTCAAGGTTAGATCAGTACTTATAAAAACACAGATATAAGAGAGGGGATACTGATAGCAATTTATATATCAAAATTGAAGATCAAAATATGATTGTTGTGGTAGTATATGTCAATGATATCATATTTGGGAGTAATCTTACTATAATGAGGAGAAAATTTGCAATTGAAATACAAGAAGAGTTTGAAATGTATATGCTGGGAGAACTATCCTTCTTCTTAGGTTTACAAGTCACTAAATAAAAAAAAACAATATTTATTTCCCAGACCAAATATATCAAAGAAATGTTGAAGAAATTCCAAATGGAAGAAAGTAAACCAGTAAGTACTCCCATGGTCACTGGATGTAAACTAAGCCTAGATGATGACTCACCAAAAGTAGATCAAACTATGTACATATCAATGATCGAAAGTTTGCTCTATTCAACAATAACTAGACCTGACATCATGCAGGATGTAGGACTAGTGGGAATATTTCAATTTGCACCTAAGGAAACTCATCTAAAACAATAAAAAGAATATCTATATATCTTAAAGAGACCTTAGAATTTGGACTATGGTATTCAAAAGAAAAGGACTTTACATTAAATGCATACACTGATGCAGATTGGGCTGGTAGTATAGATGATAGGAAAATCACCAGTGGAGGAGCATTCTTTCTAGGAAAATTTCTGGTAGCATGGCTAAGTAAGAAACAAACATCCACATCACTATCCACAATAGAGTCATAATACATTGTTGCTGCATCCTGCTGCACACAAATTCTTTGGATGAAACAAACTCTAGAATATTTACAAATAAGATATGATGATCCCATTACTATTAATTGTGATAACACTAGTGCCATAAGTATCTCTAAAAATCTAGTAATGCATTCTAAAACCAAACACATCCCAATTAAATACCATTTCTTAAGAGATCATGTCACTCAAAAAGTGGTTAAAATAGTGTATATGGACACCAAAGAACGAATTGCAGACATATTCACAAAGCCTTTGCCCATGAGTACTTTTGAAAATCTTTGATAGAAATTGGGAGTAATTCACATACATCATTAAAAACAATAAAATTGCATCAGAAGAAAAGGGGCGCAATGATAGGGGGAGATTCGCCATAGGGGGAGAGAAGAAACATCCCTTTTTGTCATTACTGTCAAAGGGGGAGAATGATCAGTAAAATCCAGTTAAGATTGAAAAATGGGTTTTACTTTCTTGCCATCAAAGCCAAAGGGGGAGAATGTTGGACATGGTATTATGTTGTTGGCATTGATGTCAAGAATACCAATATGGTATGTTCATTATATGTCTTTGAGATCCTAAATCTCAGGAGAGATAACGTAGTAGGTTGCGTAGAAAACAGAGCATGAGGTGCAATGGAATCCTGTATAAACCTAAAGCTAAGAAGATATATCCTTCTGATTGGATAAAGACAAGGCATAAATGAGAAAATTTATGCAAAGCCCAGAAGGAAGAAACATTAACTGAAGCTCAGAAGAGATGCCACAGTTGAAGTAACACATGAGACAGATTTTTGTGAGTCAACAAATCCATTTGTAAAATCTCGGGTTACAACAACCATTATATTAGTTCAGGATCTATCCTAATCATCAGATAGAAACACATAGAAGGATAGGATAATTGGACCCCATAAGACACGAAGTCTTGAAACCTTTGAAGTCATGAATTCCCATTGACCGTCAGATCACGTGGAGAAAATTTGGGTCAGTTCTCAACCGTTGGATCAAACAGTCAACTTCGATGCTGACCACTTCGGTGAAAAGGGGTATGAAATAGATAATTTTACCCAAAGGCTGAATCCCCGAAGTCACGAACTCACATCGATCATCAAATTAGAGGAAGAAAAGGAAAATCCCCTCAACCATTGATTTGGAGTGAAAATATTGAAACCATCAGATCACACTAAGGACGTTGGTGGTCAACTCCGACATTGACCTACTTTGGCGATAAGTAGCTTATAAAAACCAATAACTCCTGAACCCAGGAGTTACAGAGTTAACAAAATCCGTCAATCAAGACAAGAAAATATGTATGGTGATAGACCGATTCATCACTCCAAAAATGATCGAAGGATGGTATAAAAATGCCAAAACTCCCGAAGATGCGAAGTAACGAAATGTCACAATCCTAGTCAGCAAGACCATGTCAGCAAGGACACGTGGCCCAATCAAATGATGACAAGTGTCAAGGTTGATGTGGCACATAAGGACTGTAAAAGTCACAAATCATGGTGACATGTGGCACACACATTAAGAGTCCATGTTATCATAGGTGATGTTAGCATACCACTTCACTCCGGTATTACTGTCTCCGGGAATGTCTAGCTTCTCCTACCAACAAAACTACTTGAAGCGCTGAAGGCCAAAGCTACGAATGATATTTTTTCCATTGATATAAGATCCTCAGGAATGTTTCTCGACCGTTCGATCGAGTACAGTGGAAGGATAACGTAAGGAGTACTAACAACTGACAACAAGAGGTCATGACTACATTATGACTTATTCTGTAGGTAATCACTCCGGAGGGATTGAAGTATCTCATAGTTCAAATATCCCAGAGTCCTGTATCTATGAAGTTTCAGAGTAAATATCATACGTCCATCTCAATGTCCAATTAAAACACAACCATTGATCTTGATAAGTGATTAAGAATATGTTTGGCTTAACACCTAGCCACTCCCTATCGTCATATAGAAGTCCCAAAGTGATGCAGGAGCATCGCCCACATCAAGCGAGCCAGCGCGAAAGCGGGAGACAGCTAGACAAGCCAACATGATTTCTTTTTGGATTGCACCTTGAAACTGTTGCGCAAAACATTAATGTGTTGATTTGATGAAGCGCACTTGGTATATTGTAATGGACCTTGAGCGGATAGCTCACGTCCTTAGGTAGATGAGGCATTTAATAGATTTAATGCAAAGTAGATAGAACATTTAATTCTAGATTTGATAGCGTAGAGCTCAAGAGGGAAATGGGATATATACACCCTCCTTTGTACATTGTAATATTATTCATGGAAGCAGAAGAGAAGAGCATGCAGAGAAGTGTTTGAAGAACCTCCATGTACATATATTGAATTAATAGAAGAAATCTTTGATTCAATTCCATGGCTGTGTTATTCTCTGTGTATTGTTGATATTATGCTTATGAATGCTTGCTTCTTGTCATACATTTGCTTTTATATGTTGTGTATGTGATTTCATGGTTAAATTGAAGTTTGTGAGAACAAGGAGTTAGTTTCAATTGTTTCTCTATCTTGAACCAGAGAATTCCTGCAAGGAGTGCAGTTGAATTGGTCCGCAAGGAGTGCGTTGACAGAAGGGTTCAAGTAGAGGTAACTTTTGTTCTAAGTTCTCAGAAGTGCAGATTTGGCACCAGAGCCGTGCAAGGTGTGCGCAAGCTAGGAGAAGTCTCAGAGTTGCGATTCTGAGCAAAGGAAAGTGAGAGACTGTTGCTGCAGGTGTGCGCAGAGTCGAGAAGACTTCGACACTTAGTCGTTATCGAAGATTTGCCGCAAGGGGTGCGTGCAAGAGTTCTTCCTGAGAGGTTTGAAGTTGTGAAATCTCAGGAAAGATAGGCCTTTGAGTTATCGAAGGGTAGTGGAGAGAAATTTCACAAGCAAGTTGAAGAAGCAGCATCGTATGTTGACGAACGAGTCTCCTGGAGAGACCCTTCTATTCGTGGATTGAGCCAGGAAAAGAGGGACGGTTGATATTCTTCGTGGAGAATCTGCGAGTTTCGGTAACTCGTTAGATCTCTCCCCGTTGCAGGAAATTTCTCAGTTCAGGAGAGCAGGATCGTCAATCGGAATCATGAGGAGCGTGACTCTGCTCGTGGAATCGGGTGAATCGAAGTTTCGTGTGGAAACGATTGGAGATTTGGCCGCAGAAATCGCAAGATCGCGAGGTGCGAAGATCTGAGGAATTTAGTAAACCGCGGGGACCAAAAGAGATGGTGACATGGCAAGTAACTTTGGATATCGGATTCCGGGAGTTGAAAGGCTAAATGATTGATCTCGCGAGTGACGAGGTCGCGAAAAGACGAGGTAGCGATCTCATCGGAGTCTCGGCGTCTCGGAACATCGGGACTCGGAAGTCGGAGGAAGTATTGTTGAAGATCGCGAGTAGCGAAGTTGCGACATAGCGAGGCTGCGACCGAACCGAAGTCCCGATAGTCGAAAGGAAGGCCAGCATTAACCGAGGCATCGGATCTCAGGGATCTGAGGGGGGGTAGCACTTGATTGTTGGACTAGAAAATTCGCGAGCACTGATCCTCCGAAAAGAGAAGTGAGGGTCGCGTGAAGTAGAACCTGTGGGGTGCAGAATTCCCGATTGGGGATTAGAAGATCCGTTGAGTTCTTCGGGCCGTGAGAGAAAGAAGGTCCTGAAGAGAACGGTCGTGCTCTGAGGAGTGCGGTTGCCATCAAGTGGTATCAGAGCGGGATTAACTCTTTGTTTTCTGCGACAGAGAGAAGAGAATTCATCATGCCGCCGAGGAGAGAAAGACAGTCACCAGACCCAAAAGATAGGGAGGTGCGAAGAAGAGGTAGGCCGACAGGAAATCCAGAAATGGAGCGGCCGGTGAGAGATCTCCGAGCAAGGCTTGAGGAGATGGAGACAACACAAAGACGTGGAGTTGGTGCTGGGGATCTTAGTGATTCCGAAGTAGAAGAGGAAGCTGGACATGAAGAAGAGGTCACAGCAGAAGATGCATCAACCGAGTGACTGATCAAAGCCATCGCAAGGATGGGTGCGAAGGCAAAATTGGATATTCCAGTCTATGAGGGGAATCTGGATGCAGAGGAGTTGCTAGATTGGATAAGGGCTCTTGACACATACTTCGATTACGAAGATGTGGAAGAAGATAAGAAAGTCAAGCATGTAGTTACGCGCTTGAAAGGACATGCAGCGTTGTGGTGGGACGAGCTACAGGCAGATAGACGTTCCAAGGGAAAGCAAAAGATCAAAAGCTGGGATTGAATGATCGCGAAGATGAAAGCGAAGTTCATCCCAAGGGATTACCAAATCACTCTGTTCAGGTGAATGCAGAACCTGAGACAGAAACTGATGATAGTCAAGGAATACACTGAGGAATTCTATCGACTGAACATTAGAGCAGGTCATCGGGAGAGCGATGATGAGAAGGTGGCGAGATATCTGAATGGTCTGAGATATGACATTCAGGATGAGTTAAACATGCTAACCATCCGAACGGTGGAAGATGCTTACCAGATGGCTTTGAAAGCCGAGGAGAAGCTGAGCCGTAAGCAAGGTCAGTGAGGGAGAGGTAGAAGCCAGCCAAGAGGCAAAGCAGTTGCCCAGGAAAGAACTCAAAATCCCAAGGAGGAATGGAAGAAACCTCAGGGAAAAGTTGAGAGAGGTGGAACCTCACAGCAGAGGCAACCATATGTTGAACCGAGAGGAAAACAGAATGATCAGCGAGGGGATTATGCTGATGCAAATAATCTTCCTCGTACTAGAGGTCATGGTAGAGGAAGAGGAGGAGTAATCACATGTTTTACATGTGGGAACAATGGGCACAAGTCTTACAAGTGTCCAGAGAAAAAGAAGGATGCAGGAGAAGCTCACATCACTGAAGCGCAGAGGTGTGATGCTGAGTCAGAAGATGCAGACAACAGAAGATCACTTGGAATGCATAAAGTCCTTTTGACACCTGAGAAGGAGGTGGAAAGCTCAGTGCAAAGGACCAGACTGTTCAGAACAACTTGCACAACTAGGGATAGGAAATGCAAGGTTATTGTGGACAGTGGAAGCACCGACAATATCGTCTCAACCGAGATGGTGGAGAAATTAGAATTGGAGACAACTGATCACCCGAGTCCATACAAAGTCTCATGGCTACAGAAGGGACATCAGGTGAGTGTCACCAAACAATGCTTGGTTGAGTTCAAAATAGGGGGATATAATGATAAGATTCTGTGTGATGTTATTCCCATGGACGTATGTCATTTATTGCTGGGTAGACCATGGAAATATGACAGAAATGTGATTCATGATGGGAGAATGAACACATATACACTGGAGAAGAATGGGAGAACACATAAATTACTTCCGATAAAGGATAAAGAGGTGAAGACGGAAGTAAAAAGCACAATACTTCTCATGAGTGGGAAGGAACTCCTTTCAGAAATGGAAAAAAGGGAAGATCCACAATTCTTTGTGGTCAGAAAACCAAGGATTGTCCTGACTAGCACAAGAGTGGATGATTTACCGGATGAAGTTCAGGAACTGCTGAAATATTTCACTGAAATCATAGTGGACGAATTACCCCATTCGTTGCCACCAATGAGAAGTGTGAGTCATCACATAGACCTCATACCAGGAGCAAGTTTGCCAAATAAAGCTGCGTACAGGTTGACGCCGCAAGAGAATGAGGAGGTCAAGAAGCAAGTGTAGGAGCTATTGGACAAAGGATTGGTTAGAGAAAGCCTGAGTCCATGTGCTGTTCCGACCGTGCTTAGTCCGAAGAAAGATGGAGGTTGGAGAATGTGTACCGACTCCAGAGCGATCAATAAAATTACCATCAGGTACAGGTTTCCACTGCCGAGAATGGATGATCTAATGGATTGCCTGAGTGGGGAAAATTATTTTTCAAAGATTGATCTGAAGAGTGGTTACCACCAAATTCATATGAGGGAAGGTGATGAATGGAAGACAACATTCAAAACAAACGAAGGTTTGTACGAATGGTTGGTCATGCCATTTGGCTTGACGAATGCGCCCAGTACTTTTATGAGGCTGATGAATGAAGTCCTGAGGGAGTTCATCGGAAAGTTTGTCATCGTTTATTTGGACAATATACTGATTTACAGTAAATCAAAGGCTGAACATTTGAAACATTTGGCCATTGTTATGAGAAAGCTACAACAGGAGAAGCTGTTGATTAACATGAAGAAGTCCTCATTTATGAAGACAGAGCTCATCTATTTGGGTTTTCTTATCTCAGCGAATGAGTTGAGGATGGACCCGGAGAAGGTGGACGTGATAAAGAATTGGCCATCACCGAGAAATGTGTTCGAGGTGAGAAGTTTCCATGGTTTGGCTAGTTTCTACCGAAAGTTCATCAAGAATTTCAGTGGGATTAGCACAAAAATGATGGACACAGTGAAAAAGCGACATAAGACTTTTCATTGGATAGCTGAGGCTGAGAAGAGCTTCAATCTGTTGAAGCGAAAGATCACAGAGCGACCCGTGTTGGTGTTTCCTGATTTTCAAAAGACATTTCAAGTGAAATGTGACGCCATTGGGTATGATGTAGGAGTGGTCTTAAGTCAGGAGGACAGACCAGTTTCATATTTCAACGAGAAGCTGGATGAAGCAAAGCTGAAATACTCCACGTATGATAAAGAGTTTTATGCTATCATACAGGCGCTGAAAAAGTGGAGGCATTACTTGATCCCAAAGGAATTTGTACTGTATAGTGATAATCATGCATTGTAGTTTGTGAGTCAACATGATAAGTTGAATCAGAAACATGCAAAATGGGTTGAGTATATGCAGAATTTCACGTTTGTGATCAAACATATTTCAGGGACTGCTAACAAAGTGGTTGATGCTTTGAGCAGGAAATGTTTGTTGCTGTAGGAATTCCGGGTCAAAACATTGGGTTTTGAAAACCTTAAGGACATGTATGCCGAAGATGCAGACTTCAGAGAAGCATATGAAACAGCTGAGAATCCAGTTCTCAGGGATCAGAGCCCATGGATAGACTACATGATCCAGGAGGGATTTTTGTTCAGAGGCAATCAACTGTGTATTCCAAATTGCTCCATGAGGGAGAATTTGCTAAAAGAAAAACACAGCGGAGGCTTAGCCGGACATTTTGGCCAGGACAAAACATTCGCAAAGCTGAGCGAATCATATTTTTGGCTGAGGATGCGTGCGGATGTTAAGCGATTTGTTGACAGATGTAGGATTTGTTAGCATTCAAAAGGAAGGAAGCATAATGCAGGTTTTTATCATCCATTGCCCATACCAGAGAGACCATGGGAGGCGATAAGCATGGATTTTGTATTGGGATTGCCGAGGACACAAAGAGGTGTTGATTCCATATTTGTGGTCGTGGACAGGTTTTCGAAGATGACACATTTCATTCCATGCCAGAAGACCAACGATGCGACGCACATCGCAAATTTGTTTTTCAAAGAGATTGTTAGACTTCATGGATTGCTGAAAAGTATTGTTTCGGACAAGGACACTAAATTCATAGGCCATTTTTGGAGGACGCTATGGAAGAAGCTAGGAACTAATCTGGCATTTAGTTCTGCTTATCACCCTCAGATAGATGGACAGACGGAAGTGGTTAACAAGAGTCTGGGAGACTTACTGAGAAGCCTGGTGACGGAGCATCACAACAGTTGGGACAATGTGTTACCACAGGCAGAGTTTGCGTACAATGATTCGGTGAATCGGAGTACAGGAAAAAGTCCATTTCAGGTTGTATATGGGATGCAGCCAAGAGGAGTAGCTGAATTGCGAGATTCAGAACAGACTGCGACTAGCAGTGCTAGTGCAGAGGAATTCACTGAAGCGATGCAGGAACTTCACAGTCAGGTGAAGCAGCGACTGATAGATTCAAATCAGGAGTACAAGCGCAGGGAAGATCAGCATCGGAGACAACTTCAATTTGAAGTTGGTGATCTAGTTCTGGCACACTTAAGAAAAGAAAGGTTCCCGAGGGGAACATACAACAAGCTTAAGATGAAGAAAATCGGACCATGTAGAGTCTTGAAGAAATTCAGAGAGAATGATTATGAGATTGAGTTGCCGGATGGCATCGGGATATCTCCGATATTTAATGTTTCGGATTTATACCCATAGAAAGTTGGAGAAGCAGAAACTAGAACTGAGAAACCAGTGGTTGAATGGACGAAGCAATTACGAGTTGCAAAGAAGCCGAAGATGGAGTGCATACTGGACAAGCGAGCAGGTAAGAAAACCAGACGAAAGCAGTAATTCGAATATCTGGTGAAGTGGAAGAATCATCCAGTGGAGGATGCTAGCTGGGAAAGCGAAGAGATGATACAGAAGCATGGACAGACCGTGCGGGAGCTCATGGATAGGAGCCCATGAAATTTTTCAAGAGAGGGAGTATGATGCAGGAGCATCGCCCATGTCAAGCGAGCCAACGCGAAAGCGGGAGACAGCTGGACAAGCCAGCATGATTTCTTTTTGGATTGCACCTTGAAACTGTTGCGCAAAACATTAATGTGTTGATTTCATGAAGCGCACTTGGTATATTGTAATGGACCTTGAGCGGATAACTCACGTCCTTAGGTAGATGAGGCATTTAATAGATTTAATGCAAAGTAGATAGAACATTTAATTCTAGATTTGATAGCGTAGAGCTCGAGAGGGAAATGGGATATAGACACCCTCCTTTGTACATTGTAAGATTATTCATGGAAGCAGAAGAAAAGAGCATGCAGAGAAGTGTTTGAAGAACCTCCATGTACATATATTGAATTAATAGAAGAAAGCTTTGATTCAATTCCATGGATGTGTTATTCTCTGTGTATTGTTGATATTATGCTTATGAATGCTTGCTTCTTGTCATACATTTTCTTTTATATGCTGTGTATGTGATTTCATGGTTAAATTGAAGTCTGTGAGAACAAGGAGTTAGTTTCAATTGTTTCTCTATCTTGAACCAGAGAATTCCTGCAAGGAGTGTAGTTGAATTGGTCCGTAAGGAGTGTGTTGACAGAAGGGTTCAAGTAGAGGTAACTTTTGTTCTAAGTTCTCAGAAGTGCAGATTTGGCATGAGAGTTGTTCAAGGTGTGCACAGGCTAGGAGAAGTCTCAGAGTTGCGATTCTGAGCAAAGGAAAGTGAGAGACTGTAGCTGCAGGTGTGCGCAGAGTCGAGAAGACTTCGACACTTAGTCGTTATCGAATATTTTCCGCAAGGGGTGTGTGCAAGAGTTCTTCCTGAGAGGTTTGAAGTTGTGAAAGCTCAGGAAAGATAGGCCTTTGAGTTATCGAAGGGTAGTGGAGAGAAATTGCACGAGCAAGTTGAAGAAGAAACATCGTAGGTTGATGAACGAGTCTCGTGGAGAGACCCTTCTATTCGTGGATTGAGCCAGGAAAAGAGGGACGATTGATATTCTTCATGGAGAATCTGCGAGTTTCGGTAACTCGTTAGATCTCTCCCTGTTGCAGGAAAGTTCTCAGTTCAGGAGAGCAGGAGCGTCAATCAGAATCACGAGGAGCATGACTCTGCTCATGGAATCGGGTGTATCGGAGTTTCGTGTGGAAACGATTGGACATTTGGCCGCAGAAATCGCGAGATCGCGAGGTGCGAAGTTCCGAGGAATTTAGTAAACCACGGGGACCACAAGAGTTGGTGATGTGGCAGGTAACTTCGGATATCGGATTCCGGGAGTTGAAAGGATAAACGATTGATCTCGCGAGTGACGAGGTCGCGAAAATACGAGGTAGCGAGCTCATCGGAGTCTCGGCGTCTCGGAACATCGGGACTCGGAAGGCGGAGGAATTATTGTTGAAGATCGTGAGTAGCGAAGTTGCGACATAGCGAGGCTGCGACCGAACTGAAGTCCCGATAGTCGAAAGGAAGGCCAACATTAACCGAGGCATCGGATCTCGGGGATCTGAGGGGGGGCAACACTTGATTGTTGGACTAGAAAAGTCGCGAGCACTGATCCTCCAAAAAGAGAAGTGAGGGTCGTGTGAAGTAGAACCTATGGGGTGCAGAATTCCCGATTGGGGATTAGAAGAACCGTTGAGTTCTTCGGGCCGTGAGAGAAAGAAGGTCCTGAAGAGAACGGTCGTGCTCCGAGGAGTGTGGTTGCCATCACAAAGTGAATGAGAATTTCCCACTCAACTGCATATTAAGTCTCGACTGTCAATTTGTTTGAAGCGTCTGGATAAACAATGATCATCCATCCTACGAAAGATTAAATATTGACCGTCCGATCTACTAGTGAATACAATATACGCACTTCAAAGAAAATTTACTCCAGGAGGATTGAATGACTATAAAAGAAGGAATTCCCGAAGGACAAAGTACTAAAGAACCTGGTTCCAACACCAGTCACGTGAAGAAGCTAAAGGGGATAGAACTAAATAATCCATTGGACGTTTGAATAGGGCCCCGTGTAGAAGAATAGGGACGGAAGAAGAAAGCACTAACAAAAAAATGCTTGGAATGGATAAGCTCATGGTTTCAAGCTCGGGTCACATGAATTCTAGTTTGAATGGAGAGCCTATTGATTAAGACTCAAATTCACAATAATTCGAGATCTATAGACTAATGATCCGATACACAGTCATGATTAAAGAAGATTTAAATCATGAGCATTATGAATAAAGAATAGACAGGAAAAAATGATATTATTTAAAGTTTAATATTATCATTTAAATGAAAGGGTACAATGGTTTATTGTCAATAGACATAATGGTTAAAATTCACACCAGTTGGAAGACTATATAAACCAGAAAGAATGGTGAGAAGAAAGTGTCGTTGCAGTCTAGATCAGATGATCGAAAGAAGAACCAGAGTCAAAGAAGAAGAGATGATGATACTTATGCAGTGAGGGTGGAAGGGAGGAGCAAGGAAGGATTCATATCCTTTACTAAGTACTAAATACAAGGGAGTTGGTGCTTCCATAAACACAAGGGAGTTGGTTCTTCCTAGGGTTGGTGCCCTAAAACAAGGAAGTTGGTTCTTCCTAGGGTTGGTGCCTTGAAGAAGGGAATTTGTGTCTCCAAGAGTTGGTGCTCTAAAGAGGATTGGTGTCCTTCACTATCTTAGATGATTCTTTATTATACCTTGTAATTTCTGTTAATTATATTTATATAATTGATTTTAAATACAAGTCATTGTTGATCTGTTGTGGTCACATCGTGCTTCCCTCCCCCTCTCATTATTTTCAACACCCTGGTCACATCGTGCTTCCCCAAGTTGGAAACATGTGTCGGGATTCTACCTAAGTAATAAAAAAAATGCCCACACATGCTCCTCCCTGGTTGGCATTTTGTTATATTTATTTTTCACAGGTCCCATTAGTTTCTTATGAGAGACATTTCATTGTCTTTGGTATCCCTCAGTGAGCATATATAATGTTAATGGTTTGGATTTTATCTTTTTCCAGCCACAAGCCTCTGGGCCTTTATCCCCTTCTTCCAATGAAGTGAGGGACAACCCCTTCTTGGGTCAGTACACCTAAAAAACTCAAAAGGTTAGGAGATGATGGGATTAAGTGTGGAAAGTGAAAAGTATGGTCAGGAATGACACATTGACTCTTTAAGAGGACCTCCCAGTAGCACACCTATCCATAAGGGTTACCCACTTACTAGGGCTCAATGTCAACCACCAAAGTGAAACAGGGAAAAAAACATAATGTCCAAGCAAAAGTCACATAATCGAAAGCAATAATAGATGCAACAAATTGAAATGCCTCAAATATTGAAATGAAACTCACCATACTATGTGACTTGTACCTCATGGAGCAATACCCAATGTCTTCTCGAGGCCAAATGATGTGGTGGATACCATTGTGATCAACCTGGAGCTATGGTGGTGAGGTGGGTCTCTGTCTGTGAAAGTGGACACTGTTGGTCAAGCTGTCTTTGTGTACTCCATGTATGCAACCCGAGGGCCTCGAGACATCATCTCATCAGTTATCTTTAGAATTTGTGGATAACACTTCCATCACACCACACTCTCTTCCCGAGCCTTAAAATATGATCTCTCTAATTCTCTCACACACACTTTGATTACCAACACAATTCAAAATGGTTATGGCTTCGTTACTTATAGAGCCCGTACACTCAACAATTTGTCCACAATAATAAACTCCTCATTGGGTCGACTCTAGATCCAAGTTTGTCATGAAAACCATGCTTTAAAAATACTTGAATGTGGTATTTATCTTCCTTCCATCATACATGATTCTTCACACAGTCCCTTAATGCTCAGGAGCTATTGGATATGGTCCTTAATAAAATCACAACCGTTGATATTTTCTTTTCCCATAAAAAATAAGCAATATAACCTCAATGTTCAACAATCATATGATCATCTTGAGATTCAATCTCAGTCATCAATATTTTATACGTTCATTAGATATCGAGACTTCCATACCATCGGTCTATGGGGCCACCAAGACATCAACACTTCAATTATACTCCACTGTCTAATCTAGATCTCCGTTTAATTATAGTTGTCAGTCTAATCCATGTTTGCCGCATCAATTAACACAACTCCATCATTGGTACCACTGGGTTATTAGGCTACCAGGACTATCGATCTATCACCCCCCCTAGGGGCCCTTGGGCTATTGTTTCCTTGACATTAACTCTACATCCTCAATCTCTTAACCCTGATCCAGTATTGATGGAGGAGCATCTCAAGTGAGCCAGCGTGGTGATAAAAGACAGCTGGAAAAGCGCTCAGCACAAATTTTGAAAATGTCTTGAAACATTAATGAAGTCATCAAGTGGAGGCACACTTGTAAAATGTAAACGGACCTTGAGCGATCCACTCTCATCCTTAGTAGGTAGAAGGCATTTATAATAGTTAATGCAAGTAGATAAAATTTAATGCGTAGATTAGACAGTTTAGAATGAAAGAGGGAAATGAGATATAGACACCCTCATTGTGTATTGTAACATAGAAGAATGAGATTATGCCAATTGGGATCAGGAGCATAGAAGAGAAGAAGCAGAGAGTTGTGTAGATGAATTCCATATACAGAAGTTCTGGATTAATACAAAAAGGCTTTGATTCAGACTCAGGGGGTTCAAATATTCTCTGTATATGCATTTTTGAATGTTATGCTCATGAATGATTTACTCTTTCTGTCATATAATTTATTTTATGCCATGTATGAATGATTTCTTGTTAAATGTTTGAAATCTGAGAGAGAGCGAATAAGGAAAATGAGTTTCAATTGTTTCTCTATCTGAGCAAGAGTTCCTGCAAGGAGTGCAGTTGAATTGTCTGCAAGGAGTGCGTTGACAAAGAGTTCATAGGTTTGTCTCTGAAATCTCAGACAATATAGCTTTTGTTCTCACTCCCTCAGAAGTGTAGCTAGGCACAGGAGCTGTGCAAGGTGTGTGCAGGCCGAGTAGAGTTTCAGGGTGTGTAACCTGAATGAAGCATTGAGAGACTGTTGCTGCAAGGAGTGTGCAGAGTCGAAGGATTCCAATTCCTTGGAGTAATTAAGGAATTTTCCGCAAGGAGTGTGTGCATGAGTCTTCTTCAAGACTCAGAGTTGGAGAAAGATCAGAAGGGATAGAGTCTCCACAGTCGTCGAAGGAAGCACAGGAATTTTTTGCATTGGAACAGTGAGAAGGCGTCGCAAGTTTGGATCGCAGGTGTTTAAGTATCGTGGAAAAACGCTTTAGTAAAAAGTTGCAGAAGTCCTTGTGAAGGAAAGAACTAACGGTCAGAATTCTCTGTGGAGAATTCGTGAAGTCCCACGAGCCATCAGATCTCACGAAGGAGCAGGGGAGTTACGGAGAGAGTTTCAAAAGGTTCAAGCTCAAGGAGAGGCAGAACCGTAGATCCAAACCAACAAGGTCCGTTGGATTTACCTATGAATTTCTATTTCGGGGTTTCGTGAGTTGAAGTGCCAAAAATCTTTGCATCAGGACTCGCGAAATCACAAAGTGCGAAGTCTCAAGGGGCCGAAAGGATCGTGTGGTCCATAGGAATCAGTAGGGTGGACAGGTGGCGCACTCTCGACAAGGAAGTCAATTTCGTTGACCATTTCAGGGTTTCGTGGGGTGAAGTCCCGAAACCATTGCTTCAGGATTCACGAAATCACGAAGTCCGAGTACTCGATGGGATGAAGAGCTATTGAAAAGTCAACCTTGTGAGTGCATCGGAGTTTCGGTAATTCAGGTTTCGAGAGTCAAGGGGACGAGTTGCTCGACATCGTAACTCCCGAAATTACGATAAGGAGAAAGGCGAAATAGAGAGAGAAAAGGCCAAGTGTCATAAATTCGGGTTTCGGGGGTCGGAGAGACAAGATGCTTGGCCACAGTATACTCGGAGTCGCGAAGTCCGATCTCCTGAAGTATAAGGGGGGAATTTCTCAAGGTTATTTGTGGGTGCCAATTTCCCGAAAGGGAAATAGAAGAGCCAATTATTTAGAGCTCTTCGGGCCAGTGGAAGAAGAACGATCCTGTGTGCGTGGACTTCTGACCTGCGGGTTGGGAGGGCTGCGTCAAGTATGCCACTTTACAGTCGGATCATGGGAGCACCGACCTTTTGGGCCCTCGACACTACAATCTCACACCTTCAACTCCTTGTCGGTGCTCTGATCCAATGCCACATGTTCGTTGACCTATGATCTAGATTTCTCCTCAGAGCTACTCATCATTGGGGTGCATCCACTTCAGTGGATCATACTCCAACAAATCCAAGGATCCTCAGAGACTGGAATCAATGACTCATAATCATGCTCAGAATTCATCATCATTGGAGTACCTTCGCTCATAGTCTACTCCGATAAATGAAGAATATCCACTCGTTGTGCCAACTCAATGGATGAGATGATGTCCTGAAGATATTCATGCCCAACAGGGTCCACGATAGATCTACGATTATCGTTTTGTTTGGCCCATTCTTCGATCAACGACTGTCGCTAGCTCTTAGAGTCCTTTCTCGCTAGAATTTATTCAACGTGGGTGTCACAATCTACTCTTACTAGAGCATCTCTGATGAATGGTGTGTCGATGCTGAGGAGACCGAGGAGTTCCCAACACCAACATCTCAACCTCTTGGTCGACAAAACCAAGAAGAGGCGATAATGATCACCCTATTTTATAGCCTAAAATAATGTTAGAAAAATAGGATTGCAGAGAAATAAAATAAAACTATTGTGGAAATAAAACACAGAAGATACACAATACAATAGAGACACATATATACGTGGTTCACCCAGTGTGGGCTACATCCACCAGAGAAATTGTTAGGTCCTTCCTTTTTATTATCCAACAAAATGAAGGGGTACAACCTACAACACACCCACTGTAACTTCCTCTTCTTTCTCTCACAGTCTCCTCACTCAGAATATAATATTCAGAAATAATACAAAACCACAATACAATTCCCTCATAAAAGAGAGTTTCCTTCTAGGAAAAAAAACCCTAACATAATCTCTACCGTCAAATATGTGACTTAATGATGAATGATCAATATTAGATATGAAATTACAATATACATTTACAAGGAAAATTTTCCTTTAGGGGCTTCACCCCTGGACCAACATGGAGGGGTGTATAGTCTTCCGGGGTGTATATTCTTCTGGGACGTACATTCTTCATGGGTTATAAAAATGGTTGAAAAAAATACCTCTGAATCAGGAAAATAAGCAGGCTCCACAACCAACAAATAAAACATTAGACCCTAACTAAAGAATAAGAGCCTAAGCATAATGATTGTTTATGATTTTTTAAATATTTGATTTTTATTTATTATTTTAATACTTTGTACTTCTATGTGAATGGAATGCAAATTAAATAAAGTATAAAGATTATAAGGAAAATTAAACTAACCTAACCTTAAGTTACAAAAACTTTGAAACCTTTATTGCATGTTTTTGGATTTATTATTTTTTACTATTTGCAATATTTATTTTTTGTAATTTTTGTTTATGTAAGTCAAATGCACAATTAAATCTAGTTAGTGTGAATAAGATAAAGTACAAATTTTAAAAGAAAGTTTAAATAAACTAAATTAAAGGTTGAGTATTACAAAACCCTAATATTATTTGTAATGAACCTTTTATTTATTTTTAAAATATATTATCAATACATAATTTGAGGAAATAAAAACTAAACTTATAAATTAAAAGAAAAATAAAAGATAAAGATTATATACAAATGAATATTGTTTTGTATTTTTTTTTATTTTGTATGAAATAGAATTGTTAGTGAACAATTAAATAAAAGCATTTAAGAACAAAAATGTTGTAAACAAAAATATAACTAATGTGCTAATATTTACAAAACCAAAAAAAGTTAAACATGTTATACAGAGTCCTTTCTTGTTTAATGTTAAAGTTAGCAAAATGAATGCTATTTTTGTGTTTTCTTTTAAATGTTATAGCTAATTTAAAAAAAAATAAACTAATAAAAAGAAGATAAATGAAAGATTATATACAAAAAAAAACAAAGTTCATGTGATTTGCATTTTTTATATTTTTAAACGTAGCGTTAAAAACAAAAGTAAAGAAATGAAACTTTAAATAGAAAAATGAAAGGAATCCAAAGCCTGAGAAGTAATACTTTTATTAAAGTGAAACCCCAAACATTTTCATAGATTTAATGAAATTTTCAAGTTTCTACGAAAACTTGGACCAGAGTTCTAGTATTTAATTATCCATGACAAAATCATTCAAATGAATAATCAAGCTCATAATAAGACAAAGAAGAGAAATCATGTTGGATTTTTAACAATGCCGATGAAACTCGAGGAATCCATCTGCATAAGAGAAACTAATTAGGACTGAAGAATCACACTAAAATTACAACAATCTTAAACAAATAAACACATTACCTCAGAAACACAATCCAAACTTGGCCCTGCTTTGCTCTCTTCTGCCACTTGCAAGATACTCCCTACTATCAACAATTTCATCAATCTCTATAGAGAAAAAGAATGGAGTATGAATGCAGAGAAAATAAAATTAACCTCACAATGCTCCAAGCATACCTCTCTCTCTCTCAGTTTTTTCCTTCTTCAAATATTTGGCTGGCTATTTGTTTTATAGTATTTGCTAAGTGGTTCTAGTATTTTGGGCGGTTTTGATTAACATGATGAAACCCGTATGGCTGAATCCACCTCTATTTTCCATAAAATGTATTTGGATATTCGTTATTACAAGTGTCTCTTTGGGTATTTCTGGTATTTCAATAATAATACGATCCTCATATTGGAAGTTGAAATGCTTAGCAAAAATGATGAACCCCTTGCGTTAATGTTTTTAAACATGCCAACATTTAACTTGTTCTCATTTACAATTTATTCTTCATCTCATATAAATCGTGTAGCCAAAAGAAGGCACATCGTGTAGCCAAAAGAAGGCATTAACAGGTTGTGGTTACGATGGGAACAACTACTCGCCTCTCTTTATGCAACCCATAAATTATTCGAAAGCAAGGATCGACTTTGTTTTTCTTTAGTGTTCGTTCTTTCCTCATTTTGAAGTTCTATATTCTCCTTACTTTTAGACGTGATACAATTGATTTCTGTCGATTCCCATGCCATTTTTTTACATTAGATCTAATGGCTTGTTTCTCCTATGTTTGCTTTTATTTCGGGCCAACAATGAAAGTATTTAAATTTTAGTGGCCACCTCTGTGCTTCGTGAATTTTTCTATAAGGCATCTCAGAAAGAAACCACTCCCTCTACCACATTTAGACAATCTAAAAATAAATAAAATGATTTGACCGCTGATGCATTTGGAACTGAGTCACAACTTTTGATATTGAAACAACATCATTATTATCAGTATGAGTTTCATTGGAGTATAGCGGCCCATATCAACTGCCATGATTGTATATTACTTGAACTACATTTAAACAATATCCATTGCAAACCATATATGTGCATGTTAGGGACCTAACCTCCCTAAAAACTCACGTAGGTAGAATAATATAATTCCATGTAATAAAGGACAATATTAATAAGGCCTAGAAATAAGGAAGAATAAGTCAAATGTAAGAAGACCTAATAGAAGCTTCTGCTTCTAGAAGGATCTTCCTCTAGATTGTTCTTTTGGATAGATAGATTTAGTATAAATAGGAGTAGAGGGTATGAGAAATCGTGTCTTGGAGATTATTGTAATAGAGCTCTACTCTATTGGAGTTTTCCCCCTCAAAGAGGCAAGTGAACATTGCTCTCATTAATCAAGGTGCTCTTTCTGGTGTTATTCTGGTATTATTCTGGTATTGTTCTGGTTATATTATTGTTTCTCTGCTATTTCTATGCTAAAATATTTTTGTTTTGCATACTATTTTATATCTAGAATATTACAAGTGGTATCAATGCACCTTCCTTGGCAAAAAATTGTGGGTTAAATTTTTTCAGGGTAAAGACGTATTCCGGTGTCTTAAAGCTACAAAGATCTATCGTTACACACATAAAACCACGGTCGGGGAGTCACACACGCATGAAATATAAGAGGTACTTAAGATCACATCTATTGGCCACCCCTGCAACCCTTGTTGGTACCCCTTCGAGTGGTAGCGCATCAGACAACACCTGTATATGATCGACCGCTTGACTGCTATAGTGCCACTGAGAACAACACTCAGGAAGATACTATCTAGTACCTGGGTAGTCAGGTAGTACGGCTAAGGGCATGGTCTAGCCTCCTTAGTTGGTGCCCTGAGATATTGGGTCGAGTACTACTATTAGACCCTGCACGTATATCATAGAGCTATAGGACAAGGAAAACCCATGTCTATAGAAAACCTGAATATCCTACCCCTAGGGACAGAAAAAAAACATAACAGACAAGATCTATTGCCATGCAACTGTGCCTTTTGCATTCTGGTTGCAAAATTAATACACATTTCTTCATGTTAAGAATTTAGGCATTTCGTCACTGCAATATTATTCAGGCCAGAGTATAACTCCGCAAAAGTAAAAAAAAAAGAGTATAGTGGTCCTTACAACACATGTATTTGGGACCTATCCCACTGGGTTCCTCTCTTCGCCCGGATTTCAATGATACTTATCATTTTTAACACAATTTTGTTTTTGGACCTGACCCTTCTCTAACACCCTTATTTGGCCCCTATCCCATTGGATTCCCCTTTTCTCCCTGATCGTAGTGGTACCTATAATTTGACACCCTTCTTCTTAGTGGTCCCACCCACCCCTCTAGAACCCTTTTGTTTCCACTATACCATTTTCCTACCCATTTTTACAAATGGCTACCACAAGAGCCCAAGAAATCAATACCTTGATTGCTAACAACCACTAGAACCAGGAAGACATCAAGAATATCAATTCCAACCTTATCTCAATCAATTCAACATCCTTAAGGAACAATATTCATACATCAAAGACCTCAAATAACTCAAAGAACACTTCATGGGACATTCCCAAAACCCTTCCTCTTCTGAACAACCATATTATTAGGATGACCGTGACTCTTCACGTTACCAAGGTCCTCATACTACCCACTTTTCTCGAGACCTCCGCCCTCCTAGAATTGAGGTGAACAAATTTGATGGATCGAATCCCATAGGCTGGGTCACCCAAATGGAACATTATTTCTCTTTTCATGGCATTACTGATGATTTATCCAAGCTTCGTTATGGTGTCTTGAATCTGGATACGAAACGATGCAAATGGTGGTAATGGTGCAAAAAGGCATGCCAAGGGTATGTTGCTTGGACACAGTTTGTGGCTGAACTTTATGATCTCTTTGAATCTAACACCCACCATTTAGGTTGTTTGACCAAGTTTAAGCAGTCTGGGATAGTGGAAGACTTTATTGTCACATTTGAACACTTGAATTTAAGAACAGAGGGCATGTTAGATGATTTCTTTAGGGAATTCTTTATCAGAGGCCTCAAATAAGAAATTCGTGCCCATGTTCTCATGGCACGTCCATAGACTTGGTTGGAAGCTACTCAACGAGCCAAGGAAGCACAACAGATTGTATCCTCCCAGACCCACAAATCCTCCTTTCCTCCTCACCCTAAACCCAACAATTACGCCCCTCCTGCAACTCCTCTCAAGATCTAGAAATTAACCAGGGATGAAATGGTTGAACGTCAACTCAAGGGTCTTTGTTATAATTGTGATGAAAAATATTTTCCCGGGCACAAGTGTAAGGAAAAAATGATTTTTATGGCTGTGACTGAGGATCTTTCTAAAGAAAATGTTGTTGTTATTCCTATGGAGGAACTACCACCATCATCTAACCTCAACCAACCATCAGATCCACTAGACATTGACCCAATGATTTCACTTAATGCCCTCACTAGATTCTCTGCTCCCCAGACTCTCAAATTAATTGGTTACATAAAAAATAGGAAAGTCATGATCCTTGTGGATAGTGGTAGCACCCATAATTTTTTTGATCGCTGCATTGCCCAAGAAATCAATTGTTACATCTGTGCCATAAATAATTTTCAAATCATGATTGCCAATGGAGGTTCCATGAAATGTCAAGGATGATGTGAAAATGTACGACTCGAAATTTCTCAGTATCACTTGAAATCCCATATGTTTGCTATAGACATGGGTGGTTGTGACATTGTTCTTGGTTCAGAATGGTTACACACTCTAGGCCCCATTCTCATGGATTTTAAGGATTTAACCATGCAATTCCAATAGGAGGGACAACAATATAAGTTCCAAGGCATCACAATAGGCTCCCTTGAGATCATCAGTTCCCATCGCATGGAAAAACTCCTAAAAAAAGGTCATTAAGGAATTATAGTCCAACTCCACTCCATTCATGTTTTTGAGACACCTTCTGTGCATCCCGACCTCCAATCTATTCTCTTCCACCACCAAGTTGTTTTTACCACTCCCAAAGAGCTTCCCCCTTCCCATGGATTCCATGATCATTCCATCCTTCTCATCCTGGGAAGTCTTCCTCCCAATGTTTGGGTTTATCATCATCCCTTTTCCCAAAAGAATGAAATTGAGAAAATTGTTCATGAATGGCTAGAAGCAGGTGTTATCCATCCTAGTACTAGCTCCTATTCTTCCCCTGTAGTCATGGTACTCAAGAAATAATGTACTTGGTGCATGTGTCCTAATTTTTTCACCCTCAATAAACTCACAATCAAAGACAAATTCCCCATTCTTTTCATTGATGACCTCTTGGATGAATTGAATGGTGATTGGTACTTCACCAAATTAGATCTATGTTCTGGCTACCACCAGATCCGTATGAAAGAAGAAGACATCCCCAAGAATGCATTTCGCATTAATGAGAGTCATTATGAATTCTTGGTAATGTCGTTTGGCTTGTGTAATGCTCCTTCCACTTTCCAAAGTCTTATGAATCATGTCTTCCATCCTTTTGTCCATCATTTTTTATTAGTTTTCTTTGATGATATTCTCATCTATAGTAAAACTTGGCCATCCCATCTCTTCCATGTGAATCAAGTTCTCCATCTACTCTCTAAGCACCAAATTTTCCCTAAACAATCTAAATGTTCCTTTGGTGCCTTAGAAGTGGAATACATGGGTCATATTGTCAGCAAGCATGGTGTCCGAGTGGATCCTAAGAAAATTGAATCTATGCAAGATTGGCCTCACCCTAAAACTCTTAAGAGATTGTGTGGTTTTTTGGGTTTAATGGGCTATTATAGGAAGTTTGTTCAGAATTATGGAAAAAATGCAGCTCCTCTCACTTCTCTCCTTAAAAAGAATGCTTTCACTTGGACTTCAGTTGTGGATCATGCCTTCCAAGACTTGAAAGATGTTATGTGCTTGATCCCTGTCCTAGCCCTTCCAGACTTCACAAAGACATTTGTATTGGAATGTGATGCTTCAGGGAAAGGAATTGGAGCCATCCTCATGCAATATGGTTGGCCTTTGGCCTTCACTAGCAAACAACTTTCAGAGAAACATTTGGGCCAATCCATTTATGAAAAAATAATGTTAGCTATTCTGCATGTTGTGGATCTCTGGTGTCCTTATTTATTGGGTCAATGATTCCAAATCAAAACTGATCATCAGAGTCTCAAGTATTTCCTAGAACAACGAATTTCATCCTCGGTGCAACAAAAATGGGTGACCAAGATATTTGGCTATGATTATGAGATCATTTACAAGAAGGGAAAGGAAAATGTAGTGGCCGGTGCTCTTTCCTGGAAATATGAAGAAGACGGGTCCATTTTCTCCCTCTCCTTCATTGTACCAGATTGGTTCCAAGTTGTTCGTTAGGAATGGCTACAAGACCCCAAAATTTATATCTCGCTCCACCAATTGCAACACAATTCTTCAGTTTCTCCAGGGTACTCTTGGCACAATGAAGAGCTTCACTACAAAGGTCGTTTGTATTTATGAAAGCAATGACAACTTAAATACACAGTGCTTTCTAAACTTCATGCCTCACCCACAACCAGGCATTTAGGGTTTACCAAAATCTATGAAAGGGTCAAACATTCTTTTTTTCTAAGATGGTATGAAACATGACATCCACACCTTTGTGGTTGAATGTTAGGTTTGTCAATGCAACAAGGGAGAAGCTGTAAAATCTCTGGTCACACTCCAACCGCTTCCAATTCCCCCTGCTATTTGGAGAGATATTTCTATCGATTTCATTGTAGGCTTACCTAAATAGAGAAATAAGTCAGTCATCATGGTGATCGTATATCGTCTCTCCAAATATGCTCATTTTTGTGCTCTTCAACAACCATTCACAACCGCCATAGTGGCTCAAATATTAATGGATAATATCTTTAAGCTTCATGGCATGCCTAATTCTATTGTCTCTGTAAGAGACCCACTTTCACTAACAATTTTTGGAAAGAATTGTTCAAGCTACAGGGCACCCAATTGCATCTCAACACTTCCTATCACCCCTAGACGGATGGCCAGAATGAAGTTGTCAACAAGCATTTGGAAACATATTTGCGGTGTTTTGCATCTGAACGGAAAAATCAATGGGATCAATGGTTACCCCTAGCTGAATGGTGGTACAAC
>JZKD02S1913767.1:179322-194747 GCA_000966675.3 Picea glauca
AAATTTAATGTTGAATTTATACAGTTAGAAATAAATTTAATGTACAATTATGCTTAAAGAGGCCATTATAATTCATAATTAACCTTAGGATTTCCAAACTAAATGTATAAGTATTCAATTGAACAGGGATTGTTTGCTATATTAATTAATTTCTAAGCCTAAATGGATTTGGGAATTTATATTCAACATTGGCAATGAACCCACGAACTTAGAAAGGAGTTGACAGTGTCGAATATGACCCTGTCCATGTACAGGTACAGGCCCCAATTCAGGTTTGTTCCTGTACATGGATAGGATTGTATTCAACCTTGCCAACTTCCTCATAAGGTTGGCAGGGTCGAATACATCCCAATCCATGTACAAGGATAGGCCTGAATTCGAGCTTGTCCCTGTACATGGACAAGGTTGTATTCGGCCATGTCAACCTCCTCCTAAGGTTGAAAGGGCCGAATAAAGTCGTGTCCATGTACAAGGACATGCCTGAATTTGGGCATGTCCCTATACATGGACAAGTCTGTATTTGGCCCTGTCAACCTTATCCAAACCTATACTACAAAGTTGTGACTGATGCACCTGTGATTTTGTTGATATATGTTGATGAATTATTTCTAATAGGTGCAAAGAAGGGAGAGTTTGAGCANATATGGCCCTTTCAACCTTCTAAACGAGTAAAACTAACACTATAACAATTTAAAACAAAAAATTTAAAACAATTTAAAACTACAATGTTAATATTAGGAAATTCTTGGATATTTGTTGCAGTTGTAACATGTTTTATTTTCTTCCTATCAATGGCTCGTATGTCAAAACTTTCATTTGTTTGACTCAAGTTAAATGGATGTTCATCATTTTGTAATTGTATATGAAATCCTCTAACACAAGCACTTTGGGATGACCTTAGAAATAAACTAGAAAAATGAAAAATCAAACATGGTAATTATGTTGTAAAATATCTTTAAACCCAGTAACTTTTCTATCATAGTGAGTGACAAGGCCATTCTCATAACTACAGTGAAGGGATTATTTTGGTTTTAAAGCATAAATAAACAGCTCAGGTATAGGGGATCTATTTACGCCAATTTTAGTATTAATTTTGTAAACATGAGACTGTACAGGGAAAGGGTTGAATACAACCCTACCAACCTTCTAAACTAGTAAAACTAACAGTATAACAATTTAAAACAAATACTTTAAAACTATAAATTACCTAGACCGCCCGCCTGCAGGGCTGAATATGACCCTGTCCATGTACAGGGATAGACCCAAATTCGGCTCTCTCCCTGTACATGGACAGGGCCGAATACAACCTTGTCAACCTTCTAAACTAATACTAACATTAACAATTTAAAACAAAAGATTTAAAAAAAATCAAAACTATAAATTACCTGGACCACCCGCTCGTAGGGCCGAATACTTCCATGTCAACCTTCTAAACTAATACTAACACTAACAATTAAAAAAAAAAATTAAAACAATTCAAAATTATAAATTACTTGGACCTCCCGCCCGCAGCACCAACGTCCGCCCGCAACACCAACGTCTTCCCACTACACTGATGTCCGCCAACACCAAAGTTCTCCAGCACCTAACACCTATCACCTATCAACAATTCTGGAAAACTATGAGGGGAGCGATGTGTGGGTAATATATAAACCATTTGTTCGGTCGAAAGCTTCTTTTAGCCGAAATATTATTTCATCTGAAAAAATGTTCGGCCGACAAAGAGTTTCGGCTAAAAGACTCTTTCATCTTAAACAACGTTCGGCCGAAAAAATTTACCGAAAAAAAATATCATCTGGCTAAGATGGTAGAAGACAGTCGAGGCCATTTTTCCAGTACCATTTGATTTGACGTCCAATGGTTTGGCCGAAAAGAGGTGGCTTTCAGCCGAAAGAATGTTAGTAGGAATTTTGGAAACCCAATTCTCACAAAAGTGTTACCCAAATTCGTGATTTTACCCTCTAGTATTATGTTTGTTGTACAAATAGGACCAAAACCCCTCATACATCCCACTTTCCATAAATTTCTCCACGAAGTCCCATTCCATGTATCACTTAAATTCCCATTTTTATCCCCCCTGTTGTACAATGATTACCATCAGTGATTATGATCTTTCATCCCCATCCACTTCAGTTCATTGATCCCATGATACCAGAGTTACTTGATTTTTCATGCCACTATAAGCGACATGCATCTGTTGGTTGGAAGATGTTGATGACCAATTTCGTCATCCATTTTTAGCCAACAAAGCAATGCCAGACTCCCCCTCAAATCAAATTCTTTGTGCAAATTTTCTCCATTCTAGTTGAAATTCTCGTTGAAATTGGCGCAATGTTCTTGGTGAAATAATCATGGCAATTGACTTATTGCTAAGAATGACCCTTTTATCAATCCTCACATTATTCACACTATCCAATTTTTCATATTAAACCAATGTGTTTGAACCCTTATGCATTGCATCTTGTGGTCTTGTATCTCTCTTTCAAACATTCTAGTTATGACCTTATTTCAAAAATGTTATACCATGTCTTTGATGGTATGACCTTCTCATCTTACCATGCCATGCCATGCCAAGGATTAAAATATTTTTCTTTTATCTTAATCATATTCATTTCACATCATCTAAAAGCAAGGGTTTGGTCTTCATTTCATTTCTTAGTCTACTCCATAAGTTATTACGTAAGGTTCCCTACTATCTCCTTTATGTTTACATAACCCACTTTTCCAAAATATATTCCATATCTTTCTTAATATTTTAATAAATATTATACCTTTTTGGATTCTCCCTTTAGAATTATCTCCACACCATATTATTAGCAAAAGTTATATGTTAATCAAGAAATAGTTGGATTATTCAATGACTATATGGAAAGGAAACCTTATTTTCTTATTGATTCATGGATTGGACATTACAACTGTTGTCCTTGTCTACTCAATATGTTGCATTATGATATGTCTTGGCTTGGCGATTTAAAACAAATGTTTTAAAAAGCGACTCTATTAGCATGAGAAGAATTTTAATATACGTTCAATTTATTGGTAGCAAGTATACATGGTGACTAGCACATATTATATGCCGAATGGTCATGTCGAAAGGCTCAAATATCAATTTCTTATAACATGTGATGTATGAATATATGATTCTTGGTATAAAATACATTGGGAACACTGTAGTATTCCATATATAAAATAGTATGCAGAACAAAAATATTTTAGCATAGAAATGGCAGAGAAACAATAATATAACCAGAACAATACTAGGATAACACCAGAAAGATCACCTTGATTAATGATAGCAATGTTCACTTGCCTCTTCGAGGGGGAAACCTCCAGCAGAGCAGAGCTCTATTACAATAATCTCCAAGACAAGATTTCTCATACCCTCTACTCTTATTTATACTAAATATATATATCCAAAAGAAAAATCTAGAGGGAGATCCTTCTAGGAGTGGAAGCTTCTATTAGGTCTTCTTACATTTGACTTATTCTTCCTTATTACTAGGCCTTATTAATATTGTCCTTTATTACATGGGGTTATGGAGGTTAGGTCCCTAACATGCCCTCCCCCTTGAAGAACAACCTTGTCCTCAAGGATTCAAATGAGAAAATTGTTGTAGAATGGTGGCCAACTCTCAGGTGGCATCTTCTGGAGTTGATGGTGCACTGATGAAGACAACGCTCTCATTGGGCCAAGACTACTTGGGTTGCAACCATATGGAACCTTCTTCATACAACTTAGGGAGACTAGTTTGAGTTTGGCACTTAGTTCCAATCACCTTCTTTAAGCAGGAAACGTGAAAAATAGGATGGAGCTTCGATGGACTGGGTAGAGCTAACTGATAGGCCACCGATCCCACACGCTTGAGCATTGTATAAGGACCATAAACTTTGGGCACAAGTTTATGACAGTGTTCAAATTTGAGTGAATTATGTTTATAAGGTTGTAGTCGAAGAAACACATGGTCCCTTTCAACAAAATGGCATTCATAATGAACATGGTCTGCTTGTTGCTTCATTTGATTCTGAGCCATGACCAAATTTTCTTTGAGGGCACAAAGAATAGCCTCTCGGAATGTAATATTTTTTTCGACCTCTTGAACCTTCGAGACCCCTGGTATATATGAGAGAACTGATGGGGGTTGTTGGACATAGACTGATTCAAAAGGATTCATGGGAGTAGTTGTATGGTAAGATGTGTTGTACCACCATTCAGCTAGGGGTAACCATTGATCCCATTGATTTTTCCGTTCAGATGCAAAACACCGCAAATATGTTTCCAAATGCTTGTTGACAACTTCATTCTGGCCATCCGTCTAGGGGTGATAGGAAGTGTTGAGATGCAATTGGGTGCCCTGTAGCTTGAACAATTCTTTCCAAAAATTGTTAGTGAAAGTGGGTCTCTTACAGAGACAATAGAATTAGGCATGCCATGAAGCTTAAAGATATTATCCATTAATATTTGAGCCACTATGGCGGTTGTGAATGGTTGTTGAAGAGCACAAAAATGAGCATATTTGGAGAGACGATATACGATCACCATGATGACTGACTTATTTCTCTATTTAGGTAAGCCTACAATGAAATCGATAGAAATATCTCTCCAAATAGCAGGGGGAATTGGAAGCGGTTGGAGTGTGACCAGAGATTTTACAGCTTCTCCCTTGTTGCATTGACAAACCTAACATTCAACCACAAAGGTGTGGATGTCATGTTTCATACCATCTTAGAAAAAAAGAATGTTTGACCCTTTCATAGATTTTGGTAAACCCTAAATGCCTGGTTGTGGGTGAGGCATGAAGTTTAGAAAGCACTGTGTATTTAAGTTGTCATTGCTTTCATAAATACAAACGACCTTTGTAGTGAAGCTCTTCATTGTGCCAAGAGTACCCTGGAGAAACTGAAGAATTGTGTTGCAATTGGTGGAGCGAGATATAAATTTTGGGGTCTTGTAGCCATTCCTAACGAACAACTTGGAACCAATCTGGTACAATGAAGGAGAGGGAGAAAATGGACCCGTCTTCTTCATATTTCCAGGAAAGAGCACCGGCCACTACATTTTCCTTTCCCTTCTTGTAAATGATCTCATAATCATAGCCAAATATCTTGGTCACCCATTTTTGTTGCACCGAGGATGAAATTCGTTGTTCTAGGAAATACTTGAGACTCTGATGATCAGTTTTGATTTGGAATCATTGACCCAATAAATAAGGACACCAGAGATCCACAACATGCAGAATAGCTAACATTATTTTTTCATAAATGGATTGGCCCAAATGTTTCTCTGAAAGTTGTTTGCTAGTGAAGGCCAAAGGCCAACCATATTGCATGAGGATGGCTCCAATTCCTTTCCCTGAAGCATCACATTCCAATACAAATGTCTTTGTGAAGTCTGGAAGGGCTAGGACAGGGATCAAGCACATAACATCTTTCAAGTCTTGGAAGGCATGATCCACAACTGAAGTCCAAGTGAAAGCATTCTTTTTAAGGAGAGAAGTGAGAGGAGCTGCATTTTTTCCATAATTCTGAACAAACTTCCTATAATAGCCCATTAAACCCAAAAAACCACACAATCTCTTAAGAGTTTTAGGGTGAGGCCAATCTTGCATAGATTCAATTTTCTTAGGATCCACTCGGACACCATGCTTGCTGACAATATGACCCATGTATTCCACTTCTAAGGCACCAAAGGAACATTTAGATTGTTTAGGGAAAATTTGGTGCTTAGAGAGTAGATGGAGAACTTGATTCACATGGAAGAGATGGGATGGCCAAGTTTTACTATAGATGAGAATATCATCAAAGAAAACTAATAAAAAATGATGGACAAAAGGATGGAAGACATGATTCATAAGACTTTGGAAAGTGGAAGGAGCATTACACAAGCCAAACGACATTACCAAGAATTCATAATGACTCTCATTAATGCGAAATGCATTCTTGGGGATGTCTTCTTCTTTCATACGGATCTGGTGGTAGCCAGAACATAGATCTAATTTGGTGAAGTACCAATCACCATTCAATTCATCCAAGAGGTCATCAATGAAAAGAATGGGGAATTTGTCTTTGATTGTGAGTTTATTGAGGGTGAAAAAATTAGGACACATGCACCAAGTACATTATTTCTTGAGTACCATGACTACAGGGGAAGAATAGGAGCTAGTACTAGGATGGATAACACCTGCTTCTAGCCATTCATGAACAATTTTCTCAATTTCATTCTTTTGGGAAAAGGGATGATGATAAACCCAAACATTGGGAGGAAGACTTCCCAGGATGAGAAGGATGGAATGATCATGGAATCCATGGGAAGGGGGAAGCTCTTTGGGAGTGGTAAAAACAACTTGGTGGTGGAAGAGAATAGATTGGAGGTCGGGATGCACAGAAGGTGTCTCAAAAACATGAATGGAGTGGAGTTGGACTATAATTCCTTAATGACCTTTTTTTAGGAGTTTTTCCATGCGATGGGAACTGATGATCTCAAGGGAGCCTATTGTGATGCCTTGGAACTTATATTGTTGTCCCTCCTATTGGAATTGCATGGTTAAATCCTTAAAATCCATGAGAATGGGGCCTAGAGTGTGTAACCATTCTGAACCAAGAACAATGTCACAACCACCCATGTCTATAGCAAACATATGGGATTTCAAGTGATACTGAGAAATTTCGAGTCGTACATTTTCACATCATCCTTGACATTTCATGGAACCTCCATTGGCAATCATGATTTGAAAATTATTTATGGCACAGATGTAACAATTGATTTCTTGGGCAATGCAGCGATCAAAAAAATTATGGGTGCTACCACTATCCACAAGGATCATGACTTTCCTATTTTTTATGTAACCAATTAATTTGAGAGTCTGGGGAGCAGAGAATCTAGTGAGGGCATTAAGTGAAATCATTGGGTCAATGTCTAGTGGATCTGATGGTTGGTTGAGGTTAGATGATGGTGGTAGTTCCTCCATAGGAATAACAACAACATTTTCTTTAGAAAGATCCTCAGTCACAGCCATAAAAATCATTTTTTCCTTACACTTGTGCCCGGGAAAATATTTTTCATCACAATTATAACAAAGACCCTTGAGTTGACGTTCAACCATTTCATCCCTGGTTAATTTCTAGATCTTGAGAGGAGTTGCAGGAGGGGCGTAATTGTTGGGTTTAGGGTGAGGAGGAAAGGAGGATTTGTGGGTCTGGGAGGATACAATCTGTTGTGCTTCCTTGGCTCGTTGAGTAGCTTCCAACCAAGTCTATGGACGTGCCATGAGAACATGGGCACGAATTTCTTATTTGAGGCCTCTGATAAAGAATTCCCTAAAGAAATCATCTAACATGCCCTCTGTTCTTAAATTCAAGTGTTCAAATGTGACAATAAAGTCTTCCACTATCCCAGACTGCTTAAACTTGGTCAAACAACCTAAATGGTGGGTGTTAGATTCAAAGAGATCATAAAGTTCAGCCACAAACTGTGTCCAAGCAACATACCCTTGGCATGCCTTTTTGCACCATTACCACCATTTGCATCGTTTCGTATCCAGATTCAAGACACCATAACGAAGCTTGGATAAATCATCAGTAATGCCATGAAAAGAGAAATAATGTTCCATTTGGGTGACCCAGCCTATGGGATTCGATCCATCAAATTTGTTCACCTCAATTCTAGGAGGGCGGAGGTCTCGAGAAAAGTGGGTAGTATGAGGACCTTGGTAACGTGAAGAGTCACGGTCATCCTAATAATATGGTTGTTCAGAAGAGGAAGGGTTTTGGGAATGTCCCATGAAGTGTTCTTTGAGTTATTTGAGGTCTTTGATGTATGAATATTGTTCCTTAAGGATGTTGAATTGATTGAGATAAGGTTGGAATTGATATTCTTGATGTCTTCCTGGTTCTAGTGGTTGTTAGCAATCAAGGTATTGATTTCTTGGGCTCTTGTGGTAGCCATTTGTAAAAATGGGTAGGAAAATGGTATAGTGGAAACAAAAGGGTTCTAGAGGGGTGGGTGGGACCACTAAGAAGAAGGGTGTCAAATTATAGGTACCACTACGATCAGGGAGAAAAGGGGAATCCAATGGGATAGGGGCCAAATAAGGGTGTTAGAGAAGGGTCAGGTCCAAAAACAAAATTGTGTTAAAAATGATAAGTATCATTGAAATCCGGGCGAAGAGAGGAACCCAGTGGGATAGGTCCCAAATACATGTGTTGTAAGGACCACTATACTCTTTTTTTTTTACTTTTGCGGAGTTATACTCTGGCCTGAATAATATTGCAGTGACGAAATGCCTAAATTCTTAACATGAAGAAATGTGTATTAATTTTGCAACCAGAATGCAAAAGGCACAGTTGCATGGCAATAGATCTTGTCTGTTATGTTTTTTTTCTGTCCCTAGGGGTAGGATATTCAGGTTTTCTATAGACATGGGTTTTCCTTGTCCTATAGCTCTATGATATACGTGCAGGGTCTAATAGTAGTACTCGACCCAATATCTCAGGGCACCAACTAAGGAGGCTAGACCATGCCCTTAGCCGTACTACCTGACTACCCAGGTACTAGATAGTATCTTCCTGAGTGTTGTTCTCAGTGGCACTATAGCAGTCAAGCGGTCGATCATATACAGGTGTTGTCTGATGCGCTACCACTCGAAGGGGTACCAACAAGGGTTGCAGGGGTGGCCAATAGATGTGATCTTAAGTACCTCTTATATTTCATGCGTGTGTGACTCCCCGACCGTGGTTTTATGTGTGTAACGATAGATCTTTGTAGCTTTAAGACACCGGAATACGTCTTTACCCTGAAAAAATTTAACCCACAATTTTTTGCCAAGGAAGGTGCATTGATACCACTTGTAATATTCTAGATATAAAATAGTATGCAAAACAAAAATATTTTAGCATAGAAATAGCAGAGAAACAATAATATAACCAGAACAATACCAGAATAATACCAGAATAACACCAGAAAGAGCACCTTGATTAATGAGAGCAATGTTCACTTGCCTCTTTGAGGGGGAAAACTCCAATAGAGTAGAGCTCTATTACAATAATCTCCAAGACACGATTTCTCATACCCTCTACTCCTATTTATACTAAATCTATCTATCCAAAAGAACAATCTAGAGGAAGATCCTTCTAGAAGCAAAAGCTTCTATTATGTCTTCTTACATTTGACTTATTCTTCCTTATTTCTAGGCCTTATTAATATTGGCCTTTATTACATGGAATTATATTATTCTACCTACGTGAGTTCTTAGGAAGGTTAGGTCCCTAACATGCACATATATGGTTTGCAATGGATATTGTTTAAATGTAGTTCAAGTAATATACAATCATGGCAGTTGATATGGGCCACTATACTCTAGTGAAACTCGTACTGATAATAATGATGTTGTTTCAATATCAAAAGTTGTGACTCAGTTCCAAATGCATCAGTGGTCAGATCATTTTATTTATTTTTAGATTGTCTAAATCTGGTAGAGGGAGTGGTTTCTTTCTGATAGTCTAAAATTAAGGAAAATATAGAACTTCAAAATGAGGAAAGAACAAACACTAAAGAAAAACAAAGTTGATCCTTGCTTTTAGATAATTTATGGGTTGCATAAAGAGAGGCGAGTAGGTGTTCCCATCGTAACCACAACCTGTTAAGTGTCCATTTGATGAGTATGTTCGTTCTAATAATGAGGCAATACAAATGACAAAAATATTTTTTCCATCTACTAAGCTTCTTTTAAAAAGATATATGACCATGGATGAACATCCTAAAGCAGATAGTAATGAAAATAGTCATGGCAATAACTTTGAAAATAAATTATGGCCAAAGTCAAAGAATGACAGCGAAATGTCTAATAAATAAGTGATGATGAGGAAGAAAATAAAACATCACCCACAATATTGATGTATGACCACGACCATCATTTGCCCCGTGGGTGAATACAATTCGCACTGTGATTTGGCGCAGTGAATACCTTGTATCCTAGCATGTAAACAGAAGGCCACCAAACTCGATGTTTCCTTCACAAAACCTTGAGATCCATATTTTCTTCTTCTTCATGGATCCTTTGACCAAATACTGGGGATTTTATACTTAATTGGCAAGTAATAATGACAGTGCGGTCTATGACAATGATGTAATAATCATTCTCAGGAGTGATCATGTTTTGGTGTTTCTGGACCAAGAGAAGCAGTAACAATGTGCCTTCTTTTAGCTACACGATTTATATGAGATGAAGAATAAATTGTAAATGAGAACAAGTTAAATGTTGGTATGTTTAAAAACATTTAACGCAAGGGGTTCATCATTTTTTGCTAAGCATTTCAACTTCCAATATGAGGATTGTATTATTATTGAAATACTAGAAATACCCAAAGAGACACTTGTAATAACGAATATCCAAATACATTTTATGGAAAATAGAGGTGGATTTAGCCATATGGGTTTCATCATGTTAATCAAAACCGCCCAAAATACTAGAACCACTCAACAAATACTATAAAACAAATAGCCAGCCAAATATTTGATGAAGGAAAAAACTGTGAGAGAGAGAGGTATGCTTGGAGCATTGTGAGGTTAATTTTATTTTCTCTGCATTCATACTCCATTATTTTTCTCTATAGAGATTGATGAAACTGTTGATAGCAGGGAGTGTCTTGCAAGTGGTAGAAGAGAGCAAAGCAGGGCCAAGTTTGGATTGTGTTTCTGAGGTAATGTGTTAATTTGTTTAAGATTGTTGTAATTTTAGTGTGATTCTTCAGTCCTAATTAGTTTCTCTGATGCAGATGGATTCCTCGAGTTTCATCGGCATTGCTTCGTTAAAAATCCAACATGATTTCTCTTCTTTGTCTTCTTATGAGCTTGATTATTCATTTGAATGATTCTGTCATGGATAATTAAATACTAGAACTCTGGTCCAAGTTTTCGCAGAAACTTGATAATTTCATTAAATCTATGAAAATGTTTGGGGTTTCACTTTAATAAAAGTATTACTTTTCAAGCTTTGGATTGCTTTAATTTTTCTATTTAAAGTTTCATTTCTTTACTTTTGTTTTTAACGCTACGTTTAAAAATATAAAAAATGCAAATCACATGAACTTTGTTTTTTTTATGTATATAATCTTTCATTTATCTTTATTTTATTAGTTTTTTTTTTTTAATTAACTATAACATTTAAAAGAAATCACAAAAATAGCATTCATTTTGCTAACTTTAACATTAAACAAGGACTCAATATAACATGTTTAACTTTTTTAGGTTTTGTAAATATTAACACAATAGTTATATTTTTGTTTACAACAATTTTGTTCCTAAATGCTTTTATTTAATTGTTCACTAACAATTATATTTCATACAAAATAAAAAATACAAAGCAATATTCATCTATATATAATCTTTATTTTTTATTTTTCTTTTAATTTATAAGTTTAGTTTTTATTTCCTCAAATTATTTATTGATAATATATTTTAAAAAGAAATAAAAGGTTCATTACAAATAATCTTAGGGTTTTGTAATACTCAACCTTTAATTTAGTTTATTTAAACTTTCTTTTAAAATTTGTACTTTATCTTATTCACACTAACTAGATTTAATTTTACATTTGACTTACATAAACAAAAATTACAAAAATCAAATATTGCAAATAGTAAAAAATAATAAATCCAAAAACATTCAATAAAGGTTTTAAAGTTTTTGTAACTTAAGGTTAGGTTAGGTTAGTTTAACTTTCCTTATAATCTTTATACTTTATTTAATTTGCATTCCATTCACATAGAAGTACAAAGTATTAAAATAATAAATAAAAATCAAATATTTAAAAAATCATAAACAATCATTATGCTTAGGCTCTTATTCTTTAGTTAGGGTCTAATGTTTTATTTGTTGGCTGTGGAGCCTGCTTATCTTCCTGATTCAGAAGTATTTTTTTCAGTCATTTTTATAACCCATGAAGAATGTACGTCCCAGAAGACTGTACACCCCGAAAGACTATACACCCCTCCATGTTGGTCTAGGGGTGAAGCCCCCGAAGGAAAATTTTCCTTGTAAATGTATATTGTAATTTCATATCTAATCTTGATCATTCATCATTAAGTCACATATCTGACGGTAGAGATTATGTTAGGGTTTTTTTTCCTAGAAGGAAACTCTCTTTTATGAGGGAATTGTATTGTGGTTGTGTATTATTTCTGAATATTGTATTCTAAGTGAGGAGACTGTGAGAGAAAGAAGAGGAAGTTATAGTGGGTGTGTTGTAGGTTGTATCCCTTCATTTTGTTGGATAATAGAAAGGAAGGACCTGACAATTTATTTGGTGGATGTAGCCCACACTGGGTGAACCATGTATATATGTGTCTCTATTGTATTGTGTATCTTTTGTGTTTTATTTGCACATTAGTTTTATTTTATTGCTCTACAATCCTATTTTTCTAACATTATTTTAGGCTATAAAATAGGGTGATCGTTATCGCCTCTTCTTGGTTTTGTCAGCCAAGAGGTTGAGATGTTGGTGTTGGGAACTCCTCAGTCTCCTCAGCATCAACACACCATTCATCAGAGATGATCTGGTAAGAGTAGATTGTGACACCCACGCTGAATAAATTCTGGCGAGAAAGGACTCTGAGAGTTAGCGACAATCATTGATCAAAGAATGGACCAAACAAAACGATAATCATAGATCTATCATGGACCCTGTTGGGAATGAATATCTTCAGGACATCATCTCATCCATTGAGTTGGCACAACGAGTGGATCTTCTTCATTTATCGAAGAAGAAATGGTCGGAGTAGACTATGAGCGAAGGTACTCCAATGACGATGAATTTTGAGCATGATTATGAATCATTGATTCCAGTCTCCGAGGATCATTGGATTCGTTGGAGTGTGATCCACTGAAGTGGATGCACCCCAATGATGAGTATCTCTGAGGAGAAATCTAGATCATAGGTCAGCGAACATGTGACATTGGATCAGAGCACCGACAAGGAGTTGAAGGTGTGAGATTATAGTGTCGAGGGCCCAAAAGGTCGGTGCTCCCGTGAGCCTACTGTTAGGTGGCATACTGGATCGGGGTTAAGAGATTGAGTATGTAGAGTTAATTTCAAGGGGACAATAGCCCAAGGGCCCCCAGGGGGGGTGATAGATCGATAGTCCTGGTTGCCTAATAACCCAGTGGGACCAATGATGGAGTTGTGCTAACTGATGCGGTGAACGTGGATTAGATTGACAACTATAATTAAACGGAGATCTAGATCAGACAGTGGAGTATAATTGAAGTGTTGATGTCTTGGTGGCCCCATAGACCGATGGTCTGGGAGTCTCGATATCTAATGAACGTATAAAATATTGATGACTGAGATTGAATCTCAAGATGATCATATGATTGTTGAACATTGAGGTTATATTGCTTATTTTTTATGGGAAAAGAAAATATCAATGGTTGTGATTTTATTAAGGACCATATCCAATAGCTCCTGAGCATTAAGGGACTGTGTGAAGAATCATGTATGATGGAAGGAAGATAAATACCACATTCAAGTATTTTTAAAGCACATTTTTCATGACAAACTTGGATCTAGAGTTGACCCAATGAGGAGTTTATTATTGTGGACAAATTTTTGAGTGTATGGGCTCTATAAGTAACGAAGCCATAACCATTTTGAATTGTGTTGGTAATCAAAGTGTGTGTGAGATAATTAGAGAGATCATATTTTAAGGCTCAGGAAGAGAGTGTGGTGTGATGGAAGTGTTATCCCCAACTTCTAGAGATAACTGATGAGATGATGTCTCGAGGCCCTCGGGTTGCATACATGGAGTACACAAAGACAGCTTGACCAACAGTGTCCACTTGCATAGATAGAGACCCACCTCACCACCACAGCTCCAGGTTGATCACAATGGTATCCACCACATCATCTAGCCTCGAGAAGACATTGGGTATTGCTCCATGAGGTACAAGTCACATATTATAGTGAGTTTCATTTCAATATTTGAGGCATTTCAATTTGCTTCATCTATTACTTCTTTCGATTATGTGACTTTTGCTTGGACATTATGATTTTTGCCCTGTTTCACTTTGGTGGTTGACATTGAGCCCTAGTAAGTAGGTAACCCTTAGGGATAGGTGTGCTATTGGGAGGTCCTCTTGAAGAGTCAACGTGTCATTCCCGACCATACTTTTCACTTTCCACACTTCATCCCATCATCTCCTAACCTTTTGGGTTTTTTAGGTGTACTAACCCAAGAAGGGGTTGCCCCTCACTTCATTCTAAGAAGGGGATATAGGCCCAAAGGCTTGTGTCTGGAAAAATATAAAATCCAAACCATTAACCTTATATATGCTCACCGAGGGATACCAAAGACAATGAAATGTCTCTCATAAGAAACTAATGGGACCTGTGAAAAATAAATATAACAAAATGCCAACCAGTGAGGAGCATGTGTGGGCACTATTTTTATTGCTTAGGTAGAATCTTGACACATGTTTCCAACTTGGGGAAGCATGATGTGACCAGGGTGTTGAAAATACTGAGAGGGGGGGAGTGAATCAGTATTGCCTTTTTTAAACAATTTATCAATTAATTTTAATGACCACAACAAATCAACAAGGACTTGTATTTAAAATCAATTATATAAATATAATTAACAGAAATTACAAGGTATAATAAAGAATAATCTGAGATAGTGAAGGACACCAATCCTCTTTAGAGCACCAACTCTTGGAGACACAAATCCCCTTCTTCGGGACACCAACCCTAGGAAGAACCAACTTCCTTATTTTAGGGCACCAACCCTAGGAAGCACCAACTCCCTTGTGTTTATGGCACCAACCCTAGGAAGCACCAACTCCTTTGTATTTAGTACTTAGTAAAGGATATGAATCCTTCCTTGCTCCTCCCTTCACCCTCACTGTAATGTTCCTGACTTGGCTAGTCTAGGAAACGTTGTTAATGTGTGTGTAGGATCAAAGGTTTACAACATATAAATGATCATACAACTAATAAATGCGACAAAAGGACTACAAAGTTTGTATTATGATATCTCTATGGATTACAAAATGGTCAAATGCGGCTGAATAACTGACAATACTCGACTAGATCAACATACAAAGGATCTTAGCTAGAATATAAATAAGCAACTATGGCTAAATAAAATAACAACACTCGGCTAGATCAAAGACAAAAGGATCTTAGCCGAAATAAAAATAAGCAACTAAAAGATAATACCCAGAATATGGGAGCACTACAGAATCAATGAAGAATGATGGAAGACCTGGATGATCTTCTCGGTGACTAGGGTGTGTCTTTCAACACCGAAATCAGCCAACTCGTGTCTTCCTCCTGGAATACACTGAACTATCTCTCCTGAGATGTGCCTCTTCTCCTCAATGACAAGTCATAATCTGCATAATGATGAATTAGGTCGCTGACCCTTCCTTTATAGC
>JZKD02S1913767.1:225763-270503 GCA_000966675.3 Picea glauca
CAATTATATTTTTTTGTTAAATGTTTAAAAATAGTGTTATTTAACTACAATGATTTTCTATCTATTAAAGTAAAGGTAAAAAATGTGTTAAAAATGATATTTTCCACTATATTTATAAAAGTATGGAACCATAAATTAATTAAGGAAATCAAAAATCATATTTTCAAAAATGTAAATGGTAAAAAATATTTTAAGATTGAAAAAAGCATGGAAAAATGACTAAAAACATTGTTGACAAAAAGAAAAAAAAAATGAAAAAAGATGAAAAAACAAGCATTTAAAAAAAAAAGTGGAAACATTATGTGTCATAAAATTTAAAATATTGAAAAACCACCTAAAAATGGAAGGGGGGTGCTACGAGTAGTACCACATTTTTAAAAACAAGGTAAAAAACTTGACCCCTCAAAAAATGAGAACTTTGTAGAGTTCTCATTAAGTTGGTAACTATGTTTAAAATCAACTAGAGTTTTTGTTTGTAGGGTTCACCAAGTAGTCTAGGCTTTAGGGCCTTGAAATAGGTGTGGAGAGGAAACTCTTCAAGGCCGCTTAAACAAACGTAAATGTCTGTGATAGGGAGTACAAAATTCCATTTTCGTAAGAGTTAGTCAGGACCCCCCTCTAACACATGGGTTAAACAAGAGGTCGCGTGAGGAAAGGTAGAGGAGATAACCCTTCCAAAGCCAGACCAAACGTAGTGAGAATCGTATATTGAGGGTCATTCTTGGGATTTTTGTTGATCGCATTTTACTATAGAGTTTTGTGGACCTTGAATCCATTTGAGATCCTCAGTTGTTTTTCGAACCATTTGTCTTCAATAACCTTGAAAGTCTTTGGACTTTGTTATCCTTCTCATTATGATTAGCTCGATTGTCGATTGTACCCGCCTGGTGACTGACTGTGAGCTGGCAACTTAGTTTCCTTTTTGTAGGGACTTACACAGGTGACTTTTGGGGTATACCACGGTACCTAGGGCAGACGTCGGATCGTACTTTACAAAGTATACTTGGAGGGTGTTTCCGTGTTCGAGTTACACTTGCACCGATAATTTGCTCTAGTGTTTATTGGTGTAACTATTCTTCCTATCAGTCAGTTGATTGCTTAATTTTCCTTTAGGAAATTTTTAGTGTTTGTTTTGTGTTTCGCGTTAGCTTAACCTTAGAGTGTCGGTTGATCATTTCACAAGGTAGAATATCAACAACTTTGTCGTTCATGTAGGCTTCAAGGCCAGCCTCCGGTTACTTTGGAGCCACCTCCGCCACCACTGAGGCAAAGGCTAGATCAATAGGGTTTTTTTGAAGCAACCGGGCCATTAGAAGTTGTGCCCGAACCTACTCCTAGAGAAGATACACTTGCACTGGAGGAGTCCATTATTTCTAACCTCGAATTTGAAGGCTTCAAGCCCGCATACCCTTCGATCATTGATTTATTAGTGTTGCTTCTTATTCAGATAGTCCCTCCTAAGGTGACTTCACCTAAACATCATTTTGTTATATGAGTTTTGATGGAAGCAACTAGTGCTACCTCTTCTGGGAGTCCTCATACTCCCATCTCGGCTATCGCGAGAGGAGGTATTGTACCCCCTCCCCCACCTCCACCTATAAGGACTACGGTTTTCCAGACACCTATAACTTCAGGCACTGGCGCAGTCCCCTCAACAACTGTGACAATTTCTCCTTCTATCCAGAACGTTTCTAGCACTCCCTTTTTGTACGCGATTCCGGGTTTCGACTCTAGTTCAACCTTAACTTGCTCTACTCTACAGATTTTTGGTATGGGACCAGGGAGTTCTAGTGCTCACTTACAAGGATCTTTCGCGATCATCACTGCCCCATTTAATGTTATCCCTTATGGTGGGGGTCATATCCCTCCTCTATCCCCTTCGCTCAAAATTTCTTTCCAGCAACCATTCGATCTTAACGCCAGCTCTAGCTTGTTCAATGGAGAGAGTCATGGGCCTCGGTCCTATATGACTCTGGTAGGGTCTATGTCTTTTTCTTTGTTTGGTGCATTTGGAAACAACTCTTTATCATTGTCTTCTTTCTCGTCAGGGGGCAACCCTGCCTTTGGTCAACCCAACCCTATGTAAGGCTTTGTTCCTTCATAGGGAGTGATGAGAGGAGATTTATCCTCACAAGGTCTTGGAAATCCCTGGCATGGCTATTTTCCTTCGCAAGGGATGTCGATCGAGAGAAAACCCTTCCACACTCAGTGGAACCCCAGGAAGGGTTCAATACCTATGTCAGGAGGATCGGCTGGGGGCATGTAGTATTCTAGATATAAATTAGTATGCAAAACAAAAATATTTATCTAGAAATGGAAGAGAAACAATGATATAACCAGAACAATACCACAATAATACCATAATATTACCAAAATAACACCAGAAAGAGCACTTTGATTACTTAGAGCAATGTTCACTTGCCTCTTTGAGGGGGGCAACCTCCAACAGAGCAGAGCTCTATTACATTAATATCCAATAAAAAACTTCGCATACCCTCTATTCCTATTTATACTAAATCTATCTATCCAAAAGAACAATCTAGAGAAAGATTCGTTTAGAAGCGGAAGCTTCTATTAGGTCTTCTTACATTTGACTTATTCCTCCTGATTGCTAGGCCTTATTAATATTGACCTTTATTACATGGAAATATATTATTCTACCAACTTGAGGGATTAGGTAGGTTAGGTCCCTAACTGAGCACCCCCAACCAAGGTCCTTGGAATACCATGCAGGGAGCAATCCCTACACAAGGTATGTCATCCAATTACGTGAATCTGTCGGCGATGTAGAATCAAGTGCAAACTCCTTTTACTAGCCAAGGCCACCATGGTTTCTACCAAAACCCTGGCCAACAAACAAACTTTTCCTGACAACCTGGTGCCAATCAAAATTCGGGCCCCTCTTTTCCCTTGAATCTACCACAACCTCAACTGCCTTTCCTGGAAACTCTTCATTTTCCAGACTTGTTGAGGATGTTAAACGATATTATTTTTCATGATCCATGTTGGCCTCCCATGTGGACTAAGTTTCTTTCATACATTTCTAATTTTGAAGGAAAGCTTGGCGAATATTCAGGTGATCATGTTACGACATTTCATTTATGGTGCTCATCCAATTCGGTGAAGGATTACTCCGTTCAATTGTGTTTATTTCAATGTACTCTTATAGGGGGTGTTGCAAAATGGTATATCAAGCTCGATAGCTCGAAGTATGCTTACTTTAATGACCCAGTTATGGTTTTCTTAAACCATTTCCAATTACCTGTGAGATACGATGCTGACACTGAGTTGTTGGCCAACTTCAAGTAAATGAAAGTCGTCCATATCTCAGATCACATTCGAGAATGGCGTTGCCGAAAGAGCTTGATCAAAGTGAAGGTCCCTCCCACATTTTTTCTCAAGTGGTTCCTAAAGTCCTTGGTGCCTTATGTATCTAAAGACGTCGTGACATCCGGATTTTTTTCAGAAGAAGAGGCTATTATGAGATCCCAACAATTGGAGTTGATTTACTCTTAATCTGGTATGTTGTATGAGATCCTCCCGGACACACCACAATCGAATTTCGATAAGACCAAACAAAAGTTTGGGCATCATGTCGATGGTATAGTAGGCTCAGCACAAGTAAGCCCACAGATCAGTTGATTAACCAGTTGTAGAAATTATCGATTCAGCAGACTATGGCCAACCAAACTCCCAGTTCAGCTGCCCCCGTAACCCCAATGTCAGATGTACAAAGTGTGCAGTCGAAGAATCCCAAGGGTAACCAGCAAACCAAGGGAAAGAGGAAACCTAAAGAGAAGAAGGGTAAGGGGGATAAGAAGGTGGTGAATAATGTTGGGGATGGTAAAAACGAAAAGAAGAAAGGAAGCTTTTGTGTAAGATTTGCATGGACGACCACTTAACTCACCAATGCCCTTGAATTGAGGAAGCCCAAAAGCTATTGGCATAGTAGCATCAGGTCGTGTTAACCAACCCTTTCCCACAAGGGAAAAATATGGCTCAAGATTCCTCATCCACAAATGCGTCGAGGGGAAATCAGGGAGCCCCCGTGCCTAATGCTAATAACGGAGTCGTAAACGTATACATGATGAGATCAAACACTCATTTGTAGACTAGGGCTCACGATTATGGAATGCCAGAATCTGTTGACAAGGGAAAAAAAGATTCCAACCCACCGCCTCCTCTTCACATTGAGAAAACTGTGGGGGAAACTATGACTCGCATCCCTAAGGGTGTGTTTAAGAAGGATTCTCACAACCCAAATGCAAGGGATGCTCATAACTACTCCATCGTGGAGGATCTGGCACAAACTCCTTTTGCAATGTTTTCTCTAGAAGTTCTTCAGAGATTCCCCTCATAGAGGAAAGCATTTTTATCTACCTTGGGTGTTGTCAAGACTCCTAACTCAGGAATGATTGTTTTTTACCCTACATATTATAAACCTCGTCTGTCTCATCGCGTCGCTTTTAAGATAGTAGTGGTTTATGCCATGAAATTGTTGAAACTGAACATTTTCCGTACGGTGGTAGATGAGGGTGCCTTGAATTGCATGATGTCATTGACATGTTGGAAGGCCATTGGCCAACCTGAGTTGTCACTGTCGCCGACGTTGCTAATTGTGTTTGACGGTCGATCTTTTAGACCACATGGAATAATCTTCTCCTTCCCCATGCAGTTGGAGAGTAAAATCGTGTGCGTCGAGGTAGAAGTATTCGATGTGCCTCTCGACTACAATCTTTTGTTAGGATGGAGTTGGACTTATGCTATGACAACGATTGTATCCACCATTTTTCGGGTCTTATGTTTTCCTCACAAAGGTCGGATTATAACAGTTGATCAGTTATCCTTCTCTCGTCTTGACCCTTCATCGTGGACATCCATGGTCCCAATGATTGACAACCCGAATCTAGGTACCGTCAACTTAGGTGTCAGATTATTTCCATATCTAATGGGGACTTTTGATTATCCGCCACCTTCGAATGATCTCAAGTTTGTTTCAGTGGTCCCCGATCAATCGAAGGCTACGATATTTCAAGTCGCTTCTTTTTGAACGAGTTACTTTAATGACCCGTGGACTTTACCTTCGCCATCAGCTTCGATGAAAGGAGTAGGGCATCATGGAATGGTTATGCCTCTATACGCTCCTGAGGTTGTGTATAGCATGGTCCAGCAAACCTCATCCAACCTTGATCCGGCTCCCCGACAGGAGCTAGATCTCGTTCTTGAGCCTATTTGGGCTCAATACTCTCTTGCTACTCACGATCCTTTAGACTTAGTCTTTCCCTCTGACTGGGCCAGATAGACCTTGGGACGATCTTCACCATAGATCTTATTTTTTACCCGAGTTAAGGAGAGTAGAAGCAGGAAAATTCACTACAACAATGACTGGAGATGCCACTTATCATGTTATCCCTCTATCCATGCACGGAATCTATGCTGAGGGAAACATGGAAAGTATAGCTGAAACGATTCCTATTGACATCTATAGAACCCATGGCATCGTCGAAAACGTTTTCGATGGAGTGGATTGTTTCTCCGAGGATATTCAGATCTATACTAAATTATTTAAAGAATTTTGCGACGTTTTTTCTTGGTCTTATGAGGAGATGCCAGGAATTGACCCATATATAGTTGAACACGAGATTACGACTTACCCCGATGATAAACTTGTCTGGCAGAGGCCATCAAGGCTGAGGTAGAGAAACTCATTAAGGTTGGTTTCATCTATCCAGTGCAATTGACGAAATGGGTGTCAAACCCTGTTCCTATCAACAAAAAACAAGGTACGATCTGTGTGTGTACGGACTTTCATGATCTGAATAAAGCTTGCATGAAAGATCATTTTCCAACTCCATTCATTGATCAAATTGTCAATGAATGTGCGATTTGTGAAGTATTTTTTTTTATCTATGGTTTTTCCGGGTACAACCAAATTCAGATCAAACTCGAGGATCAACATAAAACGACATTTATATTTCCTTGGGGTACATTCACATACAGGAAAATTCCTTTCGACTTTAAGAATGTTGGAGCCACTTTTCAGCGGGCCATGTTGTTTGCTTTCCACGACCTCAAATATATAGTCGAGGTGTATCTTGATGATCTGAAATCATGTTCTCGTAAGAGATCCTATCATCTCGCCCACTTGCGACTTATCTTTGAGAGGTGTTGATACTACCGGATTCGCCTTAATCCGAATAAGTGTAGCTTTTGCGTAACATCAGGTCACTTGTTAGGTTTTATCATGTCTACTAAAGGGATCATGGTCGATCCTCTAAAGGTTGAGGAAATAGTTCGATTGCCTCCCCCGCGCACAATCCCCTAGCTTCAAATTCTACAGGGGAAAGCTAAATTTCTTCAGCGTTTTGTTGCCAACTATGCCGAGATTACTAAAGGGTTTATGTGTCTCTTGAAAAAAGGGGTCCCACTCTATTGGGATGAAGCGGCTCAGCGCTCTTTCAAAGCATTGAAACATTCTCTATCGTCTACCCCTCTGCTCAGTCCTCCGGATTATGGCAAGGATTTCTTGTTGCATTTGGATGTCGCAGAGTCTACTATTGGAATGGTATTGGTCTAAGAGGATGACGCACTCGAAGAGCATGTTATCTACTATCTTCGTCGAGGCTTGGTAGGACTGGAACTCAACTAACCCATGTTGAGAAACTCGCTTTGGCAGTTGTCCATGTTGTCCAACTTTCGTTGTTACATTTTATTCCGCAAAACCATCGTCGTAGTTGTCATGAATCCTTTTCAATATGTATTGACATGACGGGTTATCGGAGTGAAAATTAGTCGACGGATAGTCATCCTTCAAGAATTTGACTTGGACTTTGTTTCGATGAAGTCTAAAAAGTCCTTGGTGTTTGCTGAGATAATTTCTGAACTTCCAGTCAAGAGTGGTAATGATTTGCTCGAAGAGTCATTGATCAATGGGGATCGTTTCCTTATTGCATCTTCGGACCCTTGGTACGAAGATATACTCGTGTATCTTCATACTTTGAAGTGCCCGTCCTCTACTTCTCACAATGAGCATCAACGAATACACCATCAAGCGCGAAACTATCTTATCATCGATGATACTTTTTATCATCAAGAAGTTGATTGCATTATCCGTCGTTGTCTCACTCACAAAGAGGCAAAGCTTGTGTTGAATGATTGTCACACTGGAGCATGTGGCAGTCACTTGTCTAGGTTGGCAACAGCCCATAAAATTCTTTGTGTTGGATACTTCTGGCCCTCGTTGATCAAAGATTGTGTAGAAGTGATCAAGAAGTGTCACCCCTACCAGAACTTGTCTCGGAAGATGCGGGCACACCATGCTCCCATGTTTCCAGTTATTGGTGTTGGTCCCTTCACTAAGTGGGGGATTTATTTCACTACATGTCACCCAGCTTCGGCTAGGGAAAATCATTACATCATCGTGGGGGTATACTACTTTACTAAGTGGGTTGAGGTCATGCCAACATTCAGTAATGATAGAGAAACGACTGCACTTTTCACTTTTTAACCAGATTGTAGCCAGGTTTAGTATTCTGAAGGAGATTGTCACAGACCATGGCAGTCACTTCCAGAATAAGCTGGTGATTGAGTTGACATCAAAACTTGGGTTTAAGAAAGAACATTCATCACCCTACTATCCGCAGGCGAATGGTCAAGTGGAGGTTGTTAATAAGTCTCTCAAGACTATTCTTCAATGGACGATAAATTCGGCCAAGTCGAATTGGCATTTCATGTTGTACTCGACACTTTGGGCTTATCGAAACTCAGTCAAGACTGCTACCGGTTTTTCTCCTTTCCAAATTGTTTACAGGTTGGAGGCAGTCTTTCCCATAGAGTGTCAAATTCTCTCTCTTAAGTTGGAAGTGAAATTACTACCAAACACTACTCCACTTGAAGAGTTTCTCCTATATTGTGAGCATCTCAATGAGCAACGTCGAGATGCAGCCTTGGCCAATGAGGCTCACAAACAACGTGTCAAGTGTCAATATGATCGGTCTGTTTGCCCTAGAGTTTTCTCCGAAGGTGATCTTGTCTTGATCTATGACCAAAATAAAAACTCCTTGGGGGTAGGCAAATTCAAACCCATGTGCTTCGGACCGTTCATTGTTAAGAAAGTTTTAGAAAATGGTGTCTATCAAATGGTTGATTTCGAGGGTAATACTTTATCTGATCCTATAAATGGGCTCTACCTTAAGAAGTATTACACTTAGGTCGATCACCTGGGCGTGACTTCTTATATATAATGTATAGTTTTATTTATACATTTTTTGTCTTTTTGTCCTATGGACATGTAGTTTATTGTGTTTCTTTTCACTTGGTAGATGTCAAGTGAATCTAAGGTCTATGTTCGGTTTGCGAACGATGTTGGCCAACACACTCAGAGGCTTTCTTCCGCAATTTGGGTGATCTTCACGCCCTTTGGTCAATTGGTATCTTCTTGAGGTATTTGTATGGGTGAAGAAACCAATAATGTTGTCGAGTACAGTGTCGTAATAGAATTATTGCATGATGCATTGTCATATGGTATTTCTCACCTCCAGGTTTATCTACATGCTCAACTGGTTGTCTCAGTTAGATGGATTGTATTGTGTCTACAATCTCACCCTTCATCGACGACTCCTTAGGGTATGTCTCTTAGAACATTATTTTGATTATAATACTTATATTCATGTTCCTAGGAGATCTAATCAACTAACTAATACATTGACTAATCATGTATTGGATTGACATATTACACACACATAAAAGTAAAAGCACACACATACACGTATTTGTAAATACATTTGTACAAAAATTTTTACTCCATAAGTCAAAAAGACATATATATATATATAAGAATATGTCTAAAAAATAATGTCGTGAGTACAAAAGTGGGCCATGAAACCTCAAATAGAGTCTATATACATCGCCAAACTTAAGCCCTCACTACATAAGAGAGTACAAAAAGAGTGCCCTCGACACATATAAAGGTCCAGTGCCAACTATGGTCTAGGCTTGTTGGCCCTAGTGTAATGAACTACAGAGTTCGCAAGATGTTGGAACAACTAAACCCAAGTCTTGGGTACTCCTACCACATATGACTGCATGGTTGTGAGTAGGTCCTCAATCTCTTCCATCGGCATGGGACGAGTGAGGGTTGTCAGGTTCCTCTCCACTCGTCTCAGTACTCTCTTAGCCTCTCTGGATGTTGGTCCTATTGTTGCTACTAGTCTGGCATCCTCTCGAGGATGACGCATGTCCCTGGCAAAGTTAGTTGGTCGTACTAGTCCCACATTTGTATATAACATATTACTGAGTTAGTACTATGACATCACTATAAAAAGGATAATATTTAAAAACTAAAAACAAAATAACTTTAAAATGATGTGTACCTATCTCTTCGTGCTCCTTGCTAGGGGGCACAAGCACATCAGGATCCCTCAAGAAATTGATCCTTGCATAGGGGTAGTCTTCGATCGGTGAATTGTTTCTTCATACATGTGAACATCGACATGCTCCGTTCAAAAATAGTGGTCTGTAAACACTGAGTTTCACAATGCATCTGTGCACGCGAAGCCCGATGAAGTGTTACGGATCCTATGATCCACCCAATCATATACAATATTATCTGCACGTTGAGGCTTGTTATCTTATGAATTGGCACTTGAGAGCCTACCTTCTCAATGTCAGCCTCGCAGTACATGTCAATATATCCCTCAATGTTGTGTGGTACTGGAGGAAAAGTCATCAAGTTAATCGGTTCCCCCTCCTAGAGAGTCCGGTCAAAAAGTATATATCCTCAGTAGTCGGAGTCAATGATTGGCCCTCTAGCATGAAGGTTTCTGCATCCGGGTTCCAATACTCTATCAAATGATTCAGTAGCATGGGTTGTGCCCTCATGAATGAGCAATGAAAGAACTTCCACATCCCACACTAATTTAGCATAGAAATGGCCCCTGGATCCTCTTCGACCAAGATGTCTAACTCCTCATGTTCTCTCTCTCGCCAATGGACATACATCTTGTTGCATAAAAAATTTTGAGGTTAGTCCCTTTTTCATTTTTTTTGAAATCTTTAACGAGATGTGCGCGGGTTGTCTTTAAGACACTCATGTATATACGCGTGTTAAGTTTTTCTCAACCTGCGTATATACGCGTGTTGAGCATGATAGCTTGCGTACACGTAGACCTAACTTTTTCCTTAGGGTGTGTTAGCACTCTGTAATTTGCCTAAGGCTGCTGAGGCAAACACAGAGGTAACCTCGAACTGCTTCGAGTCTTGGATCTAGCCCTCCAAGACTCAGAGAGGGATCTCTCTTTATAATTTAGCTTTGTTTGTAAGGGATGGATTTTAGGCTAGCTATAAGAGTATAGGGTTTTGGTTTTGGTTTTTAAATGGTCAATTTGGGATAGCAAGGAGGGCCATTGGGCAAATGGGGTCTGCGATCTAAACAAGGTGATTCAATCTCAGATATGGACAAAGCTCTTTCACAGGGAAAGGTAGCCACAATATGGGATCGAATTAAGTGTTGATGGTGTCGGTTTGAGGAAGGAATAGGTGAGGAAAAAGACAGGCAAAGGAGCAGCTAAGAATTCCTAAACTAGCCTTTTAGAAGATAAACATGAAGATTACCACAAGCTGAGAGGCAGAGTATCTGATGATAAATTTCGCCCCTGTTACTCTCCTTCTGGTAATAAGAAATGAAAACAAATTGATAAAGAAGACAGGAAAACATTTAACAGGGAGAAACTCCACCAATATCACTGCACAAGAATCTTGTAAAAGAAATATGTCTAATTACTGATCTATCATTAAAATTACAGAGAAATATTCTCTGGCTAAAACATAGCCATCACCCAGCAAAGAAAATAAAAATCTCAGCTCTGGACCTCTCACATAGGTCGAGCCTCTCCTCTTCATCCCAGTCGAACCCTCTCTCTTCTCTTTACAGCTCTATAAATAAGAAAACAAACCCCCCCAACCTATCAATCCTCCAAAACTTGCGCTTTAACTCTGCACTCTAAAAATAGTAAACAGTTACAATGCTTTGACACTTGTGGACTGTTTCTAAACAAACAAAATGATTTGGCAACTGCTGATTTGACATCTGGAATTAGTTAATGGTTTGTTGGCGAATGGAGGTTAACAGAATCACAATAAACCAGTCGAATGCATGAGGTCGTTTTAGGTATGATGCCAGTTGGAGGATTATGTTTAACCTCTGCCTAGAAAAAGGGACACCTCTGCCACCTTGCTGTGTCTGTTGCTCATTCATGGAAGTCATTTTGCCACTTGTCATTCATGAAGTGAAACTGTCTCTGGTCGAGCTGCTATTTGCATTTGAAACGCTGCCTCAAACAATGATGCTCTGCCACCTGTCAATGAGATGTTAAAGACCTCTTGGCTATGATCCTGTAACTGAAAACCCTGTCCAACATTCGTACATTCGATTTCAACATCTTTCCAATTGGTTGTGACTTCTGGCCCCTGGGTTGCTTCCATAATTTCTCAATATGAACTATCAGTGTTCAAATTTGGAACATTTCTGCTAGTTGGTAGTTTGGGATCAAGCAATCGCTCCATAAAGTATTAGATTATAAAAGAAACACCATAGCAGCCAACAAAGGGAGAGAATCTTGTAGCTTCCATACCCAATACAGCAACAACTGTAACAATCAAGTACATCAGGAAAACAAGGACTGCTTCACTAGAAAGCATAATCTAAGAAAGAATATATAATGTAGAGGGGCCTCATGGAAGTGCAGCATAACTTTGGGCTTTGTTTTCACTTCAGCTTCATCTACACTTCATACAAAAATAGCATCTGGCTCATGCGGTTTATCACCCTCCTCAAATGTGTAGCTTGATGCAACAACCAACAAACGACCATCTCTACTATATGATAAAGCTGCAATGCTTGTAGGATATTTTGAATACTGGTATAACCTCTTCTTATTGTTCCCATCCCACACGTTAACATAGCCATCACTTCCCTCCAGTGCCGAAAATACCATAGATGGGATGAAAAGCAATTGCATTTACTGGATAAACAGTATCTCTGCCAGCCTCTGACTTGCGATGGCATTTAAAAGCATATTTTTTAGCTTGACCAGCTTCAGATAACATAACATTCTGAATAACTTTGCTTGCAATAAAGATATCATAGCCATCATGTGCAGAATGGACAACACCTCATACCAGGCGTTTGACAGAACAGTTTCCTTTTAATGGTACCCAAATCCATGTGTTTCTTGATGACCTTAAAATAGCCAGGAAAGTTAAGTTTAACAATATCAACAGGTGTGTTAAAACCCAACTAAATTCATGGCGCATAAACTTCCTTAATAAGGTCCCGCTCTGTTTTATAATCGTAACATCCGGTTTGATTTGCTGAGTAGGGAGATCCTCCCTGGGTTTGTTCTCATTTCTGGATTCAAATCTCCCCATAATGTCGCGCTTAACCCCAACAATGGCACCTTTAGGTTTTGGTTTCTCGTCCGGCGATGCCTTGTTTTTTCCAGAAACCAACTCTGAACTTACATATAACTGATTGGCTTTGGAAGTCGACTTGTCTTTGCTATTGTCCAATTCAGCGAAGGATAATAGGAAGTTTCTTGTATACGAGTGTTTGGCATTGTCGATTGGAGCCTGTGACAGAGTGGGACTGTGTCTCCTCTTCTTCTTACGGTGTGTCCTCCTGTGTATTCTCAAATATCATGTTTTGAAAACCCCACTGCATGTGCAAGGGCTTGTACATCAACCTCCTTGAACTGAGGAGTTTCATATAATGACTCTTGAAGTGTTGCAGGAGGATCCCGTTCTTCTGAAAGCAATTTCTTGCTAATATGAGGAAATGTGGATGTAAAAGATTGGCGGTAGCAGTATCCATTGTGTACACTTAGCAGATATTTTAGTGGCTGTGAATAACCTGGATCATAAGCCCGTAGACGTGATTTCATTGTTGATGCCACTAAGGCTGCTAACTCGGATCTCCTGTACAATTTGAAATTTATCCACACCATAACTCTTTGAGTCAGCCTGTTGAGTATATTCTTGGTCCTTGTTACAGTGCAAACCATCTTCTGTATGTGGCTGTTTTGAGACGAAGGAGCAGGCGGTCTAAGAGATAAATGGGTATACAATGCGGGGACTGGTACACCCCTCGGACACCTGCGCAGTTGCTTAGCCATTGCTCGACACATAAGCTATGGTTGACACCTGGGCACGTAGGGTGACTGTGTGTTTTTTATTTTTAAAATTTTGGGGGACTAATCCCACATGCATGCGGTAGACTCACCGTTTGGCATTTATATAAGCCAGCAGTTACACATTGCATCGATGAAATGAGCCTGATGCTGGGCTTTGGGGTTTGGTGTTGGCGCTGGCCTTGGCTTGTGTGTTTGTTGTTGGTGCTCGAAAAGGTCTAACTCTCGGTGTTGAGTGCGCTTGAATGGATGGCCCTAGGCCAACCAAATTTTTTATTTTTATAATTTGCTAAACCTAACTAAACTCTGCACACAGGCCGAGGGCAAATTTTTGCTCATTTCACCAAAAATAATTTATAGAAACCAACCTTACATTTGACCCACAAGAGTAAAAATTTTGTTATTCAAACCACTTGACAAATTTTTGCCAAAAATGCACCGAATTTTGGCGAACAAACCAACTTTGTCTTTGCCCACCAGCATTAAACTTTTACCATTTCGAACCAATCCACTATTCTTTTTGCTAGAAAATACACCGAAACTCACTTTGAAGCTTGTGCGCAGGGACTCGTCTTATGCTTGGACAGTGTCGGGCGCTTTCTGCCGCCTTCGCCATGCGTCATGAGCGAACACATATGCCTGAGATAGATACACATTGGTCAGATAACTGATCCCCTATTATATAGGGTTCTAACAGGGTGCGCACCCTCTAAACAAATATATAAACAACAAATGATGAATTGAAATGATGGGAGAGGTCATTTGTACTTAATTGGTCCAGGTTTGAAGATTTTTAGTCCACCGTAGCTCCTTGAATTCATGTTTTAAGGAAGAGGGTTTTTTGACTTTTTGGTTATTTTCCATTTTGCAATGGTTAAAATGAGTTGTCTACCCCTATTTATAAACTTTTTTAGCTCTTTTTACCCCAGTTTGGTCCTCTTTTTCCCTATTCTTGGCTTGGTGGGTGATTGGATTTCTTTTTGGGGAATTTTTGAGTCGTTCTTATGAACTTTTTCTTTTGGTTTGGTGTTTTTATGAGATGGGTTACACTCACATCAACCCATAGTGAAGTTGTATTTTTCGACACTTGCATGTAGGTTAGGTTCTAGTCACCTTGTATCTTGCATTTTGTTGACTTTTTCCGCTTTGTCATAGGATTGACCCCACCGAAGTGCGACACATAACCTTCTATGATACTTTAGAAGTGTCATAATTAGGTGGTAGAACCTCCCTCTGCATGGATGCCCTAGATAGATCCTTTGTTGCATTTTGGCTTCCATGTTGTGAGTTTTCCATAGGCTTGGGAGTCCTTTTTGTCCCTCCATGACTGTGTGTTGAAGCCTCATTCTTCTTCATCTTTTTTTGGCCTATACCCGAGGGACTCCCTAAGAGCATGGTTTGTTGTCTTTCAAGCTCGCTTAAACTTTTAAAGCGACATCTAACGAGAATTTATTTATTCTTTTTGGTCTTGTTCAAATTACTGAAGAAAAGAAACCCCCCCTGGAGTTTTCTTTAATCTATTTTCAGACTCTCTAAAATTGAAAAGATTGTCGAGCGATCTTGTTTCCCTTCACACTCATCAAACTAAAATTTGAAGGCACATCTGTTCAGTGATAGTTTACCCCTTTTTTGGTCCGGATGGCTATTTTTACGAAAAATATATTCCCTAGGAGCTACGGTTTGCTGAGAGAGTATTCTCAGGCGTAAGTTTAACCCTTTTTCGAGCATGAGGTACTAAATTTGTGAAAAAGGGCCATTCTCCCTAGTTTTGATTTATCGTTTTTTCGAACCTTGGAGATTATCTATGAAAAATAAAACCCCCTAGAGTCCATAGTTAAGCTCTTTTCAGACTCCCTAAATATGAAAAGATCGTCAAGTGACTTTGTTCCTTTAACACTCATTAATTGGACCAGAAGGAATATCTATTTGGCATAAGTTTAACTATTTTTCTAACCAATAGATTATCTAGGAAAAAGGTACACCTCGAGTGACATGTCTCGTCGGAAGAGTTCTCCTAAGTTATGTTTTATACTTTTTCGGGTTCAAAGGACTAAATTACGAAAAAAACGATGAGTCCATAGTCAAGCTCTTTTTAGAGTCCTTAAAACTGAAAAGATAGTCGAGTGATCTTGTCTCTGTCACACTCGTTAAAATGGTTTTGAAGAGACGTCATTTCAGTATAAGTTTAACCATTTTCCGGACCAACTGGACTAATTACGAAAAAATGAATACTATGGCACTAGCGACCAGAAGAGTTATCCTTGGTATGATTTTATTCTTTTTTAGACCCTGGAGACTAACCTTACAAAAAAAACACACTCTGGAGTCTTCTTTTAGTGTTTTTTAGACTCTCTAAATGTGAAAAACCATCGAGCTTACCTTCTATAGGCTCATAAAACTTCACATGGAAGGAGTCATGTTGTGTCAAGCTATAATCACATTGCATGTCTCATCCTTGCTTCTTTGACCTAATGTTGGCTTCATGTTGCTATTACTGAACCATTAGAGCATTCCTTAGGTGCAAGCCTTGTAGAACTTTTTTCCCTTGCAATCTGACACCTTGACCCATGGAGGGATTTTCTCGAGTGTCTTTATCATGCACATGTCTTCTTGCACTAAGCATCAATATGTTCCATGCACTTTGAACTAGTTTGTTTGACCGCGACACTCATTCCTCCTTTGTAACGTATAATTATTTTTCTAAGTTTTACAGTGAAATGTTGGGAACTCTTCCTTAGATGAGAATATTCCCCTACAAAATAGAATGTTCCTCTTCAATTTAGAGTCAATTACACTCAATTACACTTAGTTAGACTAATGGAAGTCATGACTTAGTTAACTGATGATTGCATGGATCAGTTAACTAGGACTAGGTGGCAGTTCACTCCAATGTTTGTCAGTGAATGTCTAGATCTCTCTAGATCACTACTATGAAGCATTAGTTACTCATGTAGCCTATATCTATTGTAAATTATTCACTCTTTGATGTGGAATATGATTAATGATAATTCTTCCATTCTTTCTCTCCTGCTTCTTTTTTCTCATATTTTCTCTGCAAATTGTGTATGTCATTTTCTAGCTAGATCTATTATGTGCAGGTTCAACACATTTACATGGTATCAAAGCCAACGGATTGCTAGGAAAAAGACAGAAAAAAAGACTCTTTTTGCAAGTATTAAAGATTGAAGAACGCAGAAAAGATAGATTATTCGTTGGCAATACTTTTCACATCTCATAACTACTTGAAATGGAAGTCAAAAATGTTGATTCAGCTCAAATGCAGAGGTTTGTACCAAATAACTATGGAAATGGAAGTAGAGTCTCATTTCGTCGATGAGAAAAATGACTTTCTCAATATACAAGATATGGCCATAGGATGTATCCTCTGGTTTATTTCTCCTAAAATTCTCCACCAAGTATATGATGACTCACAAGACTCAACTCCAAACAAATTATGGAGTTGAAACCATAAAAAAATCAAGCATCTTATTCTAAAAAGTCTTATGTACAAGTGTTTGCACAAATTTGTATTTCATTAATTGTAGATGATGTCTACTCCATTTCATATTTGTTTTTTGACTTTCATGTGGAGTATATATTTCATGCACCTCAAGAGTCAAATGCAGACACTTTTGCATGTGCCATGCATGCATCTCAGGAGACAAAAAGGGAGACTCGCACATCAGATTCAATTCTGATATTTTATTAGCACAATTTGCAGAAACAAGTTATAACCTTTCCACTTAGAGTTAAAATTCAATACTATTTCAGGAGTAACCAATGAATGGTTCAATCAAGCAAAGGAAATCATTTGAGAAATGGAGATGTTAATTTTTAGGAATGATTTGCAAGTGCCCAAGATTTTATTGACTAAGAATAAATAATTGTTGTTAAAATGGGGATCAGAATTAGGCATAATGGGCATGGTAACTTACCATGAAACAGGTCACTGTGAAAGATTTTCAATCAACTACTCTAGAAGATTTCGAGATTTTATAAAATGCAGGATTGCATTGTTTATTATGGCCGGTAGTGGTGATCTCTCCCATATTTCCAAATTTCCAGTAATTTGGAAATATGCAAATCGCTAAATGGATTAGGTCCCATTATCTTAACTATATATATATAAATCCAAAATGGGCTCAATATTGTGGACTTTTAAAAATTGCAAAGGTTATAGGACTTTTATAGTAATATTGAACAAATGATGTCTACTCCATTTCAGATTTGTTTTCTAAATTTCAAGTGGAAGATATATTTCATGCACCTCAGGAATCAAATGCAGACACTTTTCTATGTGTCGTGCATGCATCTTAGGAAACAAAAAGAAAACCACGCACATCAAATTCAATTCTGATATTTTATTAGCACAATTTGTAGAAACAAGTTACAACCTTTCCGCTAAATGGATTAGGTCCCATTATCTTCACTATATATATAAATCCAAAATGGACTCAATTTTGTGGATTTTAAAAAATTGCAAAGGCTGTAGGACTTTTACAGTAATATTGAACAGATTAATGCAACCTACAGAGATTGCACCTAGAAAGCAATGTAAACAAATACTTCTTGAATAATGTTCACGATCAAACAAGTATTTCCAACAGGGATACATCACCTATATATTCCTTCTAAAAGAAATAAACCTCACCACCCAGATATTCCCTCTAAAAGAGATAAGCGTCAAATAGCGATAACCTTCCATTTGTGTTCCTTTGAATTAAAATTTATCCTCTTCCATTGGTGATACCCGAAGGCCCTATCTGATTTTGATGATACCCGAAGGCCCTAGAGTTGAAATTTGACTCTGATACCATATGTGTTGGCTTGCATGTAGTAATTGTCTTGGTGTTCAATCATGGATTTCGTTCCTCTAGTGAAATGAATGAAATTTGGTGTTCAATCATGGATGTAGTAATTGTCTTGGTGTGGTGTTCAATCATGGATTTAGTTCCTCCAGTGAGATGAGTGAGATGGCTTTAATGGGTTTGAGATTTTGCATAGCCTTTGTTGTCCTTTTGTATAATATTACTGTGTACCATAATCTCTAGAAATTATAGTTAAAAAACTAACACATGCAGAAACCAAGACCTTCACAGAATTATCCTGTTAAGTGCAAGCTCAAACTCACCCAAAAATAATAATTAATGTGATCAACACACAGTTAAAAAACCACAAACATTGATACTCCATTCTAATACCTAAACAGGGAATATTTTAAAGATATCTCAATTGATGCTTCACTCTGGTTATTATAACTAACTTACAGCTCTTGTAAGTAGAGAGAAGACCAACTAGGTTTACATTGAGACTTGAGTGCTACACAATGACTGAGATAGATAAATGAAAATCATACACAGACAGTAATTTTCACAAACATTTGCATCATTCTTACACAGGCCGAGTAATTTTCAAAAAAAATTGCATCATTATTTTTCTTAGTCTCCTAAAAGATAGGAATGTAAGTCCAGAAAGTACACCAAGTAATGAATAAAAAATTCCAAGTTATTTAGGTTCCTATTTTTAAATAAAGGATCAGTGATAAAACTTAAATGTAAATGACAAGAGTAAATAGATGTCAAACCAAAAAAACAAATCGCAGGCACAAGGAAGGCAGTGGAGTGAAATAAAAATGGTAATAAATATTTTTCCATCGGTATATGAGTTAAGCACGCTTGAAGATAGGACCAGCTAAAGTGCTAACAAAGCACGCTCCAGAAATGCCAACTATTAGAAGACTATTGAGTTATATACCCTATTATATATTAATCATGTATAGTTAATTATTAAGAATATATTGCATTATCTCAATGAGCACATCTATTCATTTTTTGAAACCAATAGTATATATTCGAAGCGCTCTGACTGCCTATCAGCACTCTTGTATATTTCATCCTTTGATATATTCATATACTATATTTTCCCATAATATATCTGTGGACGTGTACTTCCAAAGCGACAAGAACAAGAAGAAAATGATAGATAGGTACCTACACGCCTGCATGGGTGAAGAACAGGCTACAAAGGATCATAAGAGAGCCAACAAAAATATTCTGCAGAAGTTCAATCCATCAGCATTAAGACAGCATTAAGAGAAGAAAATATTGCAAAGAAAGTAGGAAGAATAAAATAATTAATAAATAACTTTTTTTCTAGGTAACATATGTGGGTATTTATTCTTATTCCTCAATCCAAGGATGGTACCCAGGGTAAACCCTAAATCTTTTAAGGTATAAGGTCAGATCAACAACTCATGAATAGATCATATTTAGCTCATTAACAATTGGTTCACTAAGAACAATATGTCACAAAGTGGGATTTGAATCTTGATGGCAATAGTAACAATTTTTCCTCACAGCCACTTGAAATATTAGTAAATAACTAAACACAATACAAAGAATGGATTGTGTAAAGTACAAAGAATGGATTGTGTAAAGAGCTAATAAGACAATGATGCAGAAATGCCAACCAGTAACTATATTCAGAGACCATTTTGAGAGCCATCCCTAAGCAGTATTTATTGTCGATTTCCAGAATGGAATAATCTTATGTTGCAAAGATATTTAGCCATAAGAAGAACCAAAAAAAGTTCATACAGGCACTTATCAAGTCTGGACTCTGTATAGAGATTACTATAACACTGAAGATGGCTTATGTAAATAGTAAACCAATGAAACAAACTATAAGCAAGTTTTATGAATCTCTTCAATCCTGATAGAAAATATCTTCAAACAAGTACATATAAAACTTGAGGAACAAGCGACTCCACGGCCATGACACTAAATCCAAAACATCATCTTCAACACTGACAGATAAATTCTCGTATATGCATATTCAACTCAGAGATCAGAAAAATCCAGAGTTTACAATATAATCCAAAGTACTTTAGTAAGCAGGAATTCATATGTTCCTGAACACTAATTTACTGGATGCCGCTATATTGCCTAAGACGTCTTTAACCTTCACATAGCAGGTCCACAGTTACTCAGATTGCGGAGGAGGTTTTTCTTTTGGGTGTTTAGATGAATAATGATCTCCAATCTGGTTTTGATTTGCAAGTTGGACCTGCACATGAATACACGTATTCATCAAACATGAAGCACTTAACAAAACTTAAAGATATCAGTACTTTTGCTTTCACACATACTGTACCAGTGAGGGTTTCTCTGCCTACACAACAATGAGATAAGAAAAGAAACCTCTGGTCAATTAATCCGGAGGATTGAAAGTTCAGTTCACCCATAAAATGTGTATATTTGAGCAGTGTGTGCCCAGAATGACTATTTGAAAGATAGATGTGCTGTCATACATGCAGCTAACTGGAGGTGTTCTGCCACTAAATCAAGCAAGCTAATAAATCTATCCAGTAACTAAATATATATGTAACTCATTACCAGCAACATATAACCTGAATTCATCACTAAAAATTTAAGGATTTCTAGATCTACAGATTGGTTGTCATTATTAAATTGTGTAACAGGTCAATCGGTATACTTTCTCATGTTATGGGGATTTTTCAATTTGGAGAACCGTGACAAGATTTGCCAACCATTCAGTGAAGCTCTAGAGATCGAAGCTCCAGAAAATTCAAGCAATAGGGAAATATTAACAGAATCTTTTTGTTTGATGCTGGATTCAACCATGCTTTGTTAAAGTGCAGAGGCTATGATGATCTGTAAACATAAAGGAAAAAGTTGGTAATAAAGAAAATAGTAAGGATAGAAAACGACATTTCTGAAAATCAATTTTAGTCTCAATCCCATTTTACTCTTCTTGCAACAACATTTGTGAAGCTCTAGACATTCTTACTCTTTTTCAAATTAATAAATACATCGCTTCTGATCTGCTAATATTATTATTATATTATTTCCAAGTTATCACATAACTTCCCGGCCTGATCTTTCTATCTTACTTTCATTATTATTTTAATATCGCATTAAAGCTGTGACCTCTTTATTATAATATTTTTCATTTACTCTAATCTTAGCAGTTATTTTATGTTTCATCCTCCTCAACTGTCATTTCTCAATTTTCCTATTTAAATCTAACCTCAGCACTCTTTTCTAATAGATCAGCTTTATGTTCCTAATGATGGGGTGGGGATAATAGATAAAACATATTTGTCTCTGATGATTGGTGAATTGTCCACCAAAACATGTTTCATCCTCCTCAACGGTCATCTCTCAATTTTTCTATTTAAACCTAACCTCAGCACTCTTTTCTAATAGATCAGCTTTATGTCCCTGATGATAGGGTGAGAGATAATAGATAAAACAGATTTGTCCCTAATGATTAATGGAGTGTCCACCCAAAATGTTGAACGTTTCAAAATTACTTACACAGTTTTATCCAAAAAAAATTCAAACAATTAAAAACTATTATCAAATCTTTTGTTTGATGCTGGATTCAATAAAGAATCTTTCAATGTCATCACCACTTGACAGAGGAAACACCTCTGTTTACTTCTTTTTGGACCATTCCGTGGGCATCAGGTTGCTGGTAGTTTACAACCTTAGATGGCACTTAAAAGCACTCTGCTTCACTACTATAGAGAAGAGGCATACTATGAATAGGTCTGACTTCTTTCTGTAAACTCACACAGTGTATGAGGCATTTTGGTTTCTTTTTACTTATAGAAGAGGCATACTATGAATAGGTCTGACTTCTTTCTGTAAACTCACACAGTGTATGAGGCATTTTGGTTTCTTTTTACTTATATAGTTAATTCAGAGACGGTCTAAAAGCACACACAAAGTGACCTGATGTCCATAAGCAGCTAGAATATGATGGTCTAAAATTCAGCAGCCAGTGCAGAGCTCCCATGCCACAGTGAGAACATGGGTGCCTAATGGAGTGGAGTTAGGTTTGAGCCCAAATATTTTCCAGCTCAAATCAAAATAAACAAACATGTACAATCCTCCTAGTGTCCGCCAATTCAGGCAGCACACCTTGTAAATTTCTACCCCGCCAATTCAGGCAGTGCCCCTTGTAAATTTCTACCCTATAATTAGTTGGGAAAAAGAAGGAACTCCTCTGATCTTGCTGTCGTTGTTTTTGCTTTCAAATGGAAAGAAATTGAAATAGTTCTCTCTTTTATACGTTTTTTTTTTTTCTTTTGGCATAAGAAGGAAAAGAATATAAGTTTTCAATGAATAAGTTGCCCTAATCCTTGGGCTTCGGTGTCCGTAAGAATTACAGTTCTCTGTTTGATGTCTTTAAATCCTATTTCTTGCCGATGGGCTAAGCTGTCTACCAGGGTTCCATCCTCACTGTCCTCTGCCCCACCCGTATAGCATAAGTTTCAGACAGATAAGGCTAAGTGCAGGTCAGGACAAGTCGCAAGCCATTTTGGCAGAATAGATGACGCAGACCTGGAACCTAGGCAAGGAAGTATTCACTTTGCATTGCAGCCACTGGGTCTATTCTTTTCTCTGATGGAAAAGAAGGTTACAGAACCAATTAATTTATTTATCACTTTTTCTTAAGGTTTAATATACTAAAGGGTGTTGGTTAAACATTCTATTATTTGAGTTTTTTTTTATCAGAATCTGGAAATGTAAATTTGAACAAAATTGTTATTTTCTGTTGTTTAAATTGCATTTCTAAATGCATAAATGAATTCAGCATGCTAAAAATCCCTGGAGCACTCGAATTATACAAACTTAAGCACTCAAATCTGTAGATCCAACCATTCATCACAGGATAACAAAATCAAACCAAAAAAAAACCTTAAAACAGCTAAATGTTTTAAAAGATAAAATGTTTATAAAAGATAAAATGTTTATACTATCTATGTAAATGGTAATCATCCTTATTATCAATAATTAACAATTACAAAAGAAAACCCAAAATGGATAAAACCGTAGCTTCTGTATAGTGATATTGCATAACTAACATAATGATAAAATCCAAGAAAAACCCAAAAATGGATAAAATCGTAGCTTCTGGATGGTGAGTTGTGCAGTAAAGCAAGGAGGTTGATCGATTTCCTCAGACTAACTGAAATCTACCATAAGCAAAGGGTTCTCTACCTATACCCACTAGATCAAATCTGATTTTCACCTTAAACCGAATAAAATCAACATAAAATAATCTGGAATGTAATTGATGTTCAAAAAGACAGAACTGAGACCAAGAAAAACGAGGTAGGCACCCCATACGCACAAAACAAAATGAACCCACATCAAAAACTGATCTGAAATGCAATTTCGTTCAAAGAAAGAAAACTCAAGGATGAATGAGAGAGCATACCTTGCAGATGGGACAAGTGAATTTGAGGGCTGCAGCTCTGGCCTCAAACTGAGATCCTTTGGCCTTCTGATTTTTCTCGGCATTTCGCCGCTGCGCTTCAATCTTCTGCTTTCCCCTAGTCATTTTGCACAAGTATTATCTCCCCGCTTTTCCCTTACTATTCTCCTCCCTATTTACGGCCGATGGATTTTGCCCCGTGAATTATATACAGAGAATACCACAGGATTTGTTATAAGAAGAGACGAATATTGCAGTTTTCTCTGTATTTTTATATTGAGATTCCTTCTATTAAATAGAAGCCTGGATATAGTTAGACCTCAATGATAAGATGTTGATGCATTTGTATGCGACACAATCATATTAAATTTTGTACTGAAGAAACAAATTGAGTTTTGATTCGACACGACATTAAACGGTGTACATTCTTACTTCAACATCTTAATGAGCCGACGCGAGTTCACTCCCTTGTGGGGCCTGGATACCTAGCATCGGTTCTTTGGTAAATATATCTGGAAGGCGTGGGATATAGCCCTAATTTAACTGTTCTATGTTTTGTTTTTGGGATATTTTCTGTTTAATTTTGAATATTTAATTTGACTTTTTCAAAGATATGTTTTTGTTTAGACAAAGTCTTTAAATATAGACATTCATATCATTTTCTTGCCTTTTCTTGTTTTTATCTAATGAAAATTGTTTTAAAATCTAGTAAAAGTTATGTTAAAAGTTAAAGTTTCATTTTTATGTGGGGAATTTTGTTAATAAAATTTGGTTTTGAGGTTTTGGTCGATTTTAAAATAATTTATATTATTGTATTTTCGAAAAGAAAAAATGTGAAACTTTGACTTATCAAAAAACAACTTTTATTGAAAATAGGATGATTTGAATGTCTTATAAGCAAAATTAAAGGGGTTAGTTTTGTTTCTCTATATAACAAGTTTGTTTGTGAATAATAACCAGTATAGATTCATCTTAAACATGGATTTATCAAACACCGAGAGGGATCTAATTTCTTAAAGTTTAAATTTTTTTTATTAATATTTCATTCCATGTAAGTTTTGCATGTTGCTTGTAATTGTTTTTCTTAAATGAATGACTTTATTTTTATTATTTATTGTTTTTTAGTTGAGTGGACTTTAATTTCTTTTAATGTAGCTTTATCTAACATAACACAACATAACATAAAGCTAACTCCTCAACATCTCCTCATGTAATGTATTGACCTTTTATTTTACATTTGTTGGGAGGATATATTTGTAATAATATATAAATGATGATATACTATAATTATTATGTTTATTAGGAGTTGTATAAATAGCAGTGAATTCTCTCCTATATTATTTTGGGTGTGAGGGTTGTTTTAAAATAATGTATAAGTTTCAATTTACCATTATCTTTATGTTAATGGAAGTGGTATAAATCCCAATTCATCATGATCTTTATATTTTATACCACTTAAACCCCACATAAATAGTTGGAAGTGATTTTATGACTATAAAATCCCCTTCCTTTATATCTCATATATGGTTGTGAGGATTGCTTTGCAACATTGTACATGTCTCAATTTACCATGATTCTTATGGCAATGATGGTGTACACAAAAGTAGCACCCCCTATTAACATGATATTCAATTGATTGGATTGTGGGGTAAATATATTTTCTTGCTTAGTCTTCCTCCCTCCTATTATGTCTCATGCTTATGTGAGAGTAATAAAAATCAAAATTTTGAAATATCTTTTGCGATTATAAAATTTCATTCCATCCTATTTATATATTTATGTACATAAATAATAATAAAAATGTTAATTGGGTTTAGTTTGGGTGGTTTGAAAGAATGATTGTTATCCTCCCCACCTAGGTTTAATTCTCACAAGTGATATGTTGAACTCTTAATAAGTATATTGTTGTAATGGCTTCAAGTCTTTTTGATGACCAGCCACAAAGAATCTAGATAATAAATTAGTGCATGAAATCTGTATAATATAATTTAATAAAAACACTAAAAACAATGCATTGGAAACAAAACAAAAAAAACTCCCTTTGTATAATATAATTTAATAAAAACATTAAAAACAATGCATAAAAGTATGAGCAATATAACCAAAAAATTTAATAAAAACATTAAAAACAATGCATAAAAGTATGAGCAATATAACCTATTTAAAGAAGAAGTGGTAGGACCTTTTAAAGGAGTAGGTGATTTAGAAAATCTCTCACCATTAAAAAATTATATGAAAAGTTGTAAATGATAATCACCAAAGTCAACGTAAACCTTTGAATCATAATGATGACATGGATATTAAAAATAATCATACTTCTTAGTATTGCAAACTCAATATCAAAGTATATGTTATGAATAAAAACTTCCAAACTACTAAACAAGTTTCGATTTGTGTGTTGTAACGATTTGTGTGTTGTAAAAATTTTGTTGAAATTTATATTGAGGGTGTCTAAGTTATCAACCATTGGGCATTGAGTGTAATTACACCAACGATGAGCATAACAAATATTTGAATGTCAATTTTGCTTTACTAAATGACAAGAAGTCATAAGAATTATTATTGGTTGTATGGGTCATTTAGAGCCTTCTACAAACCTCAGTCAACTTTGGCCACAATTTGCATAAGTTAATGATTGAACCTTTATGTTGCATAATTGCAAGCTCCTCAGTCAACTTTGGCCACAATTTGCATAAGTTAATGACTAAACCTTTATGTTGCATAATTGCAAGCTTTGTTGGCAAGTTAACCTATTTGTAATTCCACATTATGGCATTTACATGTTTCCTTTGTGGGTCCTTTAGGAATAGTAATCATAAATTCTTTTCTAGGGTTATAATCTCACATTTTAATAATTTTTTGGTTTTTTTTAAGAGAAAAGTTTTATATTTAATATTTATGGAAAGAAATTAAAATATAGATTTATTAAATCTTAAGTTTTCAGTTTATTAAAATTTAAATAATTTTTGTCTAATCATTCATCTATAATATTATAGTATTTTATTAATAGACTTGTCCTTTCTAAAAGGACTTTCATAATAGTTTCCAACCATACAAAACAATTCAAACAAAGTTTTACATATTACATCTTTTCCAGTGGCATTTTCAAGAAGTCTTTCCAAAGCGGTTCTAAGAGTACAAAATAGTCCCAATTGAGAGTTGGGACAAATGCTCAAATAAGACTTTTCAACAAGTTTAAATCCATAGAGCATTAAAGCATCATTTGCAAGTTTACTCAAGAATACAACTATAGTTGCATTGGGATCCCAAATCCTTGTTACAAATGTCTATTCAATCACAAACTAAAACATAAAACTTAACAAAATATGAATGACTCACATAAGCCACACACTATGCATAATTCAATCGCAAACTATTAAGATTTTTTAAGTAAGAACAAAGTTAGATGGTTAGGACACATGAGAGAGAGAGCAACATTAAAAATGTAGTCAAGAAACACAACTATAAGGTGATTTTCTTATGCATGTATAGCATGAGACTTTTCTTACATGTTCCTCTCGAGACTTGGTACATATAGAACTTATGTTGTTACAATGTTTGACTTTCATCTAAAACTCATTCTGTCTTGTGTAACATATTTGGCATGGTAATCAAAACTAAGTTTATTTTGTGGGTTATAATTGGGATTCTCTCTTTCAATTGTTGTGTTTGGTTACTTCTTCATGCCTAATTGTTGTTAGTTGTGTTTCCAAATGAAACATATATTTGTAATCTTGGTATTTTTAGTTTTCCACTAAGTTTTCACTTAGGAACACATATCAATATAGTATCATAGCACAAAAGTCATAGCATTTTATGTTGTTTGTTTAGGTTTGTCTTTGGGCAACACAAAGTTATACCCACAACTCTGATCCGAATTTTATAAGCAGAATGAAATGAACACAGATTATTATTATTATTGACATAGAGACACAATGAACAATAAAAGAGATACAATAAAATTGACTTCTATTAATTAAAGAAATATGTTGAAACTGTAAAATGCACACTGAAAACAAACTTGCTAGAATGGTGGCGGCTTATCTCTGAGAAGAGATGTGACGGATGCGCTCATTTGCAATAAGATGAATACAATGAGGCTCTGAAATCCTTTTTACAATAAACATGAATGTCAAAATCTTAGACATCCAAAAACCTAACCCTAGGAGATGAAGCGCCAAGAGTCATGTGGGTCATGCTTGGGTAAGTTGGTACATCAACTTTCTGGGGTCATAACTTTTGCATACGATCTTCTTCTTAGGCACACGATAGCCCATTGGAAAGGTCTATCCGAGGACTACACATTATGCCATCAAACTTTGACTTGGTCACAGTTTGACTGTGGCGAGTCCTAAAAATGTTGTTTAGGGCCTCAAAACGACCCCGGAAGTTCAGGATCTGAAAATTAGGAAAACACTGCCAAACTAAAAAACTACGAAGATGAACCCGTTGGAATAGGTGGGTGGCCACCAATATCTACCTGGACCAATCCTCCCCCCTTAGGAAGCAATGGTCTCCATTGCTTTGATTTCCCCCATCATATGAAGAAATTTCTGCTAAATTTGTCCCCGGGTGAGCCACTTGCCTTGGTGTAGAAGTTGTCTTGCTTTGACAACCCAATAAAGCTGGATCATCTATTGTCTAGTTCCCTCGACCTTTGTTTCCACTATCTGATTAGTGGATGCTTGTTCCATGCAGTCATGGTTGAGCTCCGCTGATCTGAAAATTTAACTTATCTAAAATTCAAGATCTTTTAACCATTATTTGCATGTGAATTTTTAATTGTTAACCATCTTTGTAATGCAAAATTAAAGAACATCCATCAAGCACATGAGCACATAAACATGTAAGCAAACCATCTATGAACAATAATTGGTAACGGAGTTCACCAGACTTCTTGGCTACGTCTCCGGGTCCACTCCAACAGTGAGACCGCTCTTTAATTAATCTCAAATGCTTAAAAATTACAAAGAAAAGACTTACATAAGAGCTCCCAAAAACCAACTTTCAGATCTGGGATTCTGGGCAGAAACAGACATCATAAGTGGCTGGAAAACGTCATTATGCAACTTTTGACTGTAAACTCGAGTATGCTTGGCTTGTTCAAATGGGCTCTGAAGGCACTTTTCTGTTTGGATGCCTGAATGCAAAAACTGAAGCTGGCTCTGGAATCCTTGAGAAAAACTGATACTTTTGAGTATAAACTCGATATATTTTAGAAACTAGACTCTGAATGCCCTTCTTGGCACAATTCCCAAAATCTGCCTCTGATTGTACAGTCTGTATGGCCTCGGGATGCGTGCAAACTCAGAACCACCTCGATCTGTGTGCAAAACCACCTCGATCTACGTGTAAATTCACTTCGATCACTGTGCAGGATCACCTCGATCTGCGTGCCTGTCTCTGCCTACATCAAAACTCCTCCACCTCGAGATTTGTGCCAGTCTCTGGAGGCACTTTTCTGTTCGGCTACTCTGATGAAGAAACAGATAGCATATTCGGAATCCTCTCGAAATTCTGCAACTTTTGAGTATAAATTCGATCTATTTCTGAGCAGGTCGCCTGGGACACCTCCTGGCACGGATTCCAATACAGCGTTTGCCAACTCTCCCCTGCCTCGTTTTGCATGCCTGGTTAAATAAGAAAAACCGCTAAACATCTTGCCAAACTTAGCGAACCTCCTCCAGATTTGGCGGTAACCACCAGATTTGGCTAAATCCTCCAAACTGTTGGGCTTCTAGAAGGTGACACATGGCACCTCTTGATTGGGCCACGTGTGAACCTCTCATTCGTTGACGACACGTCACCCTGATGACGTCATCATCCGTACGGCCTGCCACGTGTCATGCTGAAATCAACATCCGTACTGCTGATGTCATTAGTACGGCCTGTTGATTGTGACTTTTTTTTCGTTGTTTTCGAAAAACTTCAGAGTGTCATAATGTCTTCATACGAGCTCTGTTTGAGAAAGTAAATATATGGTCGGAATCGGGAGAACGATCCTGGCACATTGGCGTTGGTTTCATCCAATTATGAGAACTTTTATTTTTGAGCATTTTCAGAGCCTAGGGACCCTTCTAAGACTTCTGAGTCATTCCTAGATCCTCCTTTTCTGCATTTGAGTATTTTTGAGCAGTTTTGGATCCACCTGGATCACACCTCCCCACTAAGAAGCTTTTGGACCACCAAAAGTGTGAAATCATTCAGAAAATAAGTGAGGACATGTTTGTCTCACTTGTCCTGTATCACCTATCCATTCCTCCTGGAACCTGTACATCTGACTCAGCAATACAACAATCAATATTGCACTAACATTGTTAAGTACATTAATCACATCTTCATTCAACATTGTTGGACCCAACCACATACTGCTGATGAGTAATACGATAAATATAAACATTGAACATGTGAAAGAGATTGTACCCAAACCATGCTATCTTTTAACCATAGAAACACTATCAACCAAAACAGGTGCATTGTAGTGAAATGACACTTCATTTTCCTTTTCATGCTTAGGATTATTTTCTTCCTTACATTGTACAGACATAAGTGTCAAATTCCGACTTGCATTAAGAACCCTTTTTAATTGTTGTGTAGTGCCCAATGATTTGTCGTTTTTGAATGAATGTGAATGCACTATGTACTCAATTCCTTCTTTAAACAAGTGATACGGATTATGTTCTCGATAGAAGATCGTTTTTCGATCATATAAGTACGGACTACCCAACACAATTCCACAAATATCTAGTGGGACTACATCAAATTCAACCTCATCTACAAACTTAGATGTAATTGCAAACTTTAGATCACATTGTCTTGTTACTTGTAATCTTTTATCTTTGCATACCCAACCTAGTGGATAAGGTTTCTTGTGTGGTTTTGTTGTTAATCCCAATTGCTTAACTACTTCTTCTGAAATAAGATTAACTTGAGATCCACTATCTATGAGTGTGTCAACCTTTGTTTGTTTTGTAATCAGTCTTATATGAAACAATGCATTCCTCTGTCTATCCTTAGAATTGTCATCATCTTTAGAAGTAGAAGCACATGAAGAACCAATGTTAACATCATTATCAACAATATATTTACCTTTCACACCTACGATTGTTATCTTTGTTTCGTCCTCAGAATCTGATCTAAGGTCCTCAACGATAATTGTGGTTGTTTGCTTCCCCTTTCGATCCTTAAACCACTTCAGTTTCATTTCAGGATGTAGCTTCCAACACTTTGCCTCTTCATGCCCTTACTTTTTACAATGCGAGCTTGTAGGTCTCTCATCACCCTTCTTCATTGTAGATGCATGTTTAACTTTCCACTTTTCCTTGCCTTCTTTTACCTGGACGAGTTCAACTGAAGAAACATCATGAACACTCTTCCCTTTTGACTCAATGTGAGTTGCTTGAACACACACCTCATCAAGGTTAGTCAGATTAAACATCAATATCATATGACGTAAATAAGTATGCAATCCTCCTATATATTTGAGAAGAGTTTCTTGAGTGTAGAGAGGTATACCAAGTATCAATGATCTTTTTCGAAATTCTTGTGTGTATTCTTACACACTTTGTCCCTTACTTTGTCTCAAATTCTGCCAATCCATCATAGCTTGTTGCATATACGCTAATGGATAAAATTGTTTTTTAAGTGCTGAAATGAACTCATACCAAGAGGAAACATTTTTTCCTTTTGTGGCAAGATCCTCTTGAGATCTGCTCTCCCACCAAATGAGAGCATTCCCTCCAAGTCAGAGAGAATCCAACTGAATTTTAACAGCATCTTCAGTAAAATTTTGAATCCTACAATAAACTTCAATTTGACAGATCCAATTGTCTAGTTTTTCAGCATTAAGCTCTCCATTATACATAGGTAATTCAAACTTAATATCAAGCTTTAAATGATGCATATTAGGATCAACTTTTGTTTTTTGTTTTTCAAATGGAGAAGGAATAGAACCATCGAGAAAAGATAGAGAAGTTGGTGGGGTTTTAGGGGGTTCCTCACCACCTCCTTCTTTTTTATCTTATGTATGAGATGGTCCACCTTGTTCACCTTTCTTTCGATCTTGATAGAGCTCCTCTACCATCGTTTGCATTCTCATGAAAGCTTTCAGAAATTCCCCTTCAGAAGGGATAGAAGAAGTTGCTTCTTCTCCTTTTGGTGAAGACATCCTTCCTCTTCTTGAACCAATCTCTGAATCAAATTCTTCAAGTTCTCATTCACCACGCTGAAGCTTGGATCTTGTTAACGTCAACTCACAAATCAATGGTTAACCTCGCTCTGATACCAACTTGATCTAAAAATTTAACTTGATCTAAAATTCAAGATCTTTTAACCATTATTTGCATGTGAATTTTTCACTGTTAACCATCTTTTTAATGCAAAATTAAAGAACATCCATCAAGCACATGAGCACATAAACATGTAAGCAAACCATCTATGAACAAGAATTGGTAACGGAGTTCACCAGACTTCCTGGCTACGTCTCCGGGTCCACTCCAACAGTGGGACTGCTCTTTAATTAATCTCAAATGCTTAAAAATTACAAAGAAAAGACTTACATAAGAGCTCCCCAAAACCAACTTTCATATATGGGATTCTAGGCAGAAACAGACATCATAGGTGGTTGGAAAACGTCATTCTGCAACTTTTGACTATAAACTCGAGTATGCTTGGCTCGCTCAAATGGACTCTGGAGGCACTTTTCTATTTGGATGCCTGAATGCAAAACTTGAAGCTGGATCTGGAATCCTTGCGAAAAACTGAGACTTTTGAGTATAAACTCGATATATTTCAGAAACTGGACTTCGAATGCCCTTCTTGGCACAATTCCCAAAATCTACCTCTGATTGTATAGTCTGTACGGCCTTGGGATGCATGCAAACTCAGAACCACCTCGATCTTCATGCAAAACCACCTCGGTCTACGTGCAAATTCACTTCGGTCACTGTGCAGCATCACCTCGATCTGCGTTCCTATCTCTGCATGCATCAAAACTCCTCCACCTCGGGATTCGTGCCAGTCTCTGGAGACACTTTTCTGTTTGGCTACTCTGATGAAGAAACAGATAACATATTCGGAATCCTCTCGAAATTCTGCAACTTTTGAGTATAAAGTCGATCTATTTCTAAGTAGGTCGCCTGGGACACCTCCTGGCACGGATTCCAATGTAGCGTCTGCCAACTCTCCCTTGCCTCATTTTGCGTGCCTGGTTAAATAAGAAGAACCGCTAACCAGTTCCCCAAACTTAGCAAACCTCCTCTAGATTTGGTAGAAATCCACCAGATTTGGCTGAATCCTCCAAACTGTTGGGCTTCTAGAAGGTGACACGTGGCACCTCTTGATTGGGCCACGTGTCAGCCTCTCATTGGTTGAGGACACGTCACCCTGCTGATGTAATCATTCGTACAGATGACATAATCATCCGTATGACCTGCCACGTGTCATTTCCTCAAGCTACCATGTGTCATGCTGACATCAGCGTCCAAACTGTTGACGTCATCAATACAGCTTTTTGATTGTTTGACTTTTTTTTCGTTGTTTTCGAAAAACTTCAGAGTGTTATAACTTCTTCATACGAGCTCCGTTTGATAAAGTTAATATATGGCCGGAATCGGGAGAACAATCCAAATATAATGGCATTGGTTTCATCCAATTCTGAGAAATTTGATTTTTGAGCATTTTCTGAGCCTAGGGACCCTTCTAAGACTTCTGGGTCATTCCTAGATCCTCCTTTTCTGCATTTGAGTATTTTTGAGCGGTTTTGGATCCACCTGGATCATCTGCTAGTGTCAATTGTTCTGCTATCTCTGAGGTGTCCAATAATGGTGGAAAATATGGTCGAAGGAGATCCACATTGAACACTGGGTGCAAGCCAAGGAAGGGGGGAATGTTGATCTCAAAAGAATTGTGTCCCACAACCTTGGTGATGGTGTAAGGTCCATAGTGGAGTGGAAGAAGCTTTCAATGGAGTGGACGAAGCTTCTGATAGAACCCTGTAAGGTATTCTTTCTGCAAGTGCAACCAAACTTTGTCTCCCACCTGAAACTTGTGTGGCACCTGGTGTTGATCATGGTGTTGTTTGTACTTAGCATTGGACTTCTGTAAAATATCCTGAACATGTTGGAGGATGTGTTGGATCCTCTCAATGAGATGGGTGGCTTTGTCAAATTTAATTTGAGCATGGGACAAGTCTGCTTGGGTGGCCGCAAGGGGTAGTGAAACATCCATGGGACCCAATGGTTGAAATCCCGACCCCACCTAAAAGGGGATATGGTTGGTTGAGCTATGTATGGCTCTGTTGTAGTTGTGTTGAGCACATGGAAGAATCTCATCCCATGTGTGGGGTTTCTTGGAATTATACATGCACAGGATATGCACGATCATTCGGTTGATGACCTCGGTTTGGCCCTCTGTTTGGGGGTGGAAGGCAGTGGATTTGGTGAGCTTGGTATCCAGTAGTGACAAGAGGCTTGACCAAAATGTGTTGAGGAATCGACTATCCTGATTTGAGATAATGGTTTGCGGTATCCCAAAATGTACCCACACTCGTTCAAAGAAGAGCTTGGCAGTGATCTTCATTGTGATGCTCTTCTTGCAGGAGACTAGAATCGTTGTCTTGGAAAAGCGATCAACAACCACAAAAACACATTCATTTCCCCGCTTGGTGGACAGAAGGCCCGACATGTAGTCCATGGAGATGGATTCCTAGGGCCTTTCAGAAGTAGGAAGAGGGGTGTACAGGCTTTGTTTCTTAGTGTCTGGTTTGGAAATAACATAGGAAGTGCATGACCTTATATACTTACTGACATCCGATTGAAGTTTCGGCCAATAGAAATGTTGTTGCAGCACTGCCATTTTCTTTTCTATGTCGAAGTGTCTTGTCACCCGACTGTAGTGGTCTTCCCAAATCAGCTTCACTCACTCCCTTGATGGAACACATAGATGGCCCAGACGACACAACATCCCGTCCTAAAGATGGAAATTAGTGACAGTTGTGTTTGCGCCCAACATCTAGTAGGTGGTGGCAAAGTCAAGATCTTTCTCATAGAGTTGGGGACATCTAGAGGTATTGTGGTTGCAAGAGTCTAGCACCATGGTGAGTTCCGCGATCGGAGGTCAATTGAGACAATCAACAATGTGGTTGGTACTTCCTGTCTTATACTTGATGTTGAGGTGGAATTGTTGCAAGTATGTGGACCACTTCTGATGGTGGTCATTCTGCAATTTTCCTTGTGTCTGCATGAACTGAAGCGTCTTATGATCAGTGTGGATGATTGTCTCCTTCATGAGAATGTAATTTCTTCACTGGCGGCAGGCTTGCACAATGGAGTACATTTCTTTGTCATAAGTAGGGTACTTACGGATGACATCTTATGGTGTCTCACTAGGATAGGCCACGTGGTGGTCGTGTTGAGTGAGAACTGCACCCATGGCATAGTCTAAAGCATTTGTATCGATCTCAAAGGGTTGTTTCAGGTCAGTAATGAAAGCAATGGGGTTGAGCACACACATTGCTTCAAATCATTGAACGCTTGTTGTTGGGGCAGGCCCCACACAAACTTTTCCTTACCACCACCCTTGGTTACTTGGTTGAGCGCCCATGCAATATGGAAGAATCCAAACCTGAACTTGCGATAGAAATTGGCAAGGCCTAAGAATCTCTGAAGCTCAGTGAGCATGGTTGTGGCTGGCCAGTCACGGATGACCTGGATCTTGGCTGGATCCACATGCACACCATGTTTATCAACAATGTAGCCTAGGTATTAGACCATGTCCATGTTGAAGGAGCATTTTTCCAATTTGGCATATAGCTTGTGTTGGCACAGAGTGTGCGTTGAATATGTTGCAAGTGTTTCGCCCAAGTCTTACTGTAGATGAGGATGTCATCCAGATACACAACTACAAACGAATTGGTTAAAGGTCGCAAGATATCGTCCATCATCGTCATGAAATTTGTTGGTGCATTTGTCAAACCAAAGGGCATGACCAACCATTCAAAAAGACCTTCTTTTGACTTGAAGGCAGACTTACATACATTTGTATGCTCTATTGGGACCCAATGGTAGCCAAACTTCAGATTAATATTACTGAATTATTTACCCCCCTTGAGTTGATCAAGGAGATCGTTGATTCAGGGAATCAAGTACCAGTTCCTGACTGTGATTTTATTTAGGACTTGGTAATCAATGCAGATTCACCAAGTCTCATCTTTCTTTTGCACAAGCACGATTAGGCTTCCACAAGGTGATGAGTTGGGTCGGATGTGCCCCTTGTGGAGAAGTTCTTGGATTTGACGCTTAATCTCCTCATTTTATAACAAAGAGCACCGATAGACTATCCCATTGGGTAGTGGTGTGTCGGGGGTCAGATCGATGGAATGCTTGACCTGACAGTGCAGAGGTACCCCAATAAGTGAGGAGAAGATGTATTTTTTTTCTTCCACGACCTTATCCACTTGCTTCTACTACGTGAAGAGGTCAGTCGCGGATGCCATGGATGTGGCTGCAATATTTCGCTCACTCTGAGAGTTAATAATGAAGAAGACAAACTTCCTGCTCTGAGAGATGACCTTCCTACATTTCTTGGTAGAGATCAAAGAAATGGCACTAGGTGGGACTACCTCGGGTATCATGTACAATTTCATGTTCAAAGTAATAATAACACTACAAGGAATAGACTCATATACAACATGATGTTTCCATAAATAAGGTTGTCCCAAAAGAACATCACAAACTTCAAGGGGAGCAACATCACACAATACCTCATCTTTGAAGGGTTTGATGTCGTAGGACATGCAACATTGTTAGTTGACGTGAAGATCACTTCCTTGGCAGAGCCATCAAATGGTGTAGGGTTGCGGGTGCGACATTGTCGACAGGGCCAGCTGCTTGACGACCTCCGTTGAGATGAGGTTCTTTTGGCTACCATTATCAACAATGAAGTGCAGCGGGGTGCCTTTTAGATCATTAGGTTCACCGAGCTAGATCTTGGTGGTAGCAACGGTGGCACTAGGTTCTGTGTCAATGATCTATCTCCCCTTTTCTGGTTGTGACTCGAAGTCAGAACCTGCATCTGATTCAAAAGATTTCACCTCATCCACCAATGACTGCTTTGAGCGGCAATCAATAGTGTTATGCCAGGGACTCTTATGGAAGTAACACCACTTCCCAATATATTTCTTCATATTTCCATTGTCCTTCTTTGTTTTCAGCTTAGACTGGTTGTCCTAAGGTTGTCCATATTTTCTCTTCCCTTTGTTCTACGAATTGGGGCCACCCTTTCCCTACTTCTGCTATGAGGGGTTCCCAAACCCAAATTGTTGTGTTTTTTGTTTAATCTTTTGCTCGATTTTGACGGCATATCGACAGTTCACGACCAAGGATGAGATGTCCAAAAACTCCATTTTTGCCTGGATGCATCTATGCAGACCACCGCAGTACTTGAGCACCAAATGTCACTCAGAATATTTGATACCTAGCTTGGTGCGCAAGGTATGGAAGATATTTGTGAACTCTGGCACTGCTTGGTCCCTTTCCTACCGCAATGTGGTCCATTTGATATACATGCCATCATAACTTCCAATAGGGTAGTATTGTTCCTTAATAGCATCCCTAGAGGACTCTCAGCTGAGTGCGACTGTAAATAATGAGGGTTCCTCTATTTCCTTTTGCTCATAGAAAGTCTCAAACCAATATTTGACATGGGGGATGACTTTGAGGAGCGCAAAAGTAATATTTTCTCTATTCAAAAAGTTATGGACAGAAAAATACCCTTCTAGCAGATTCAACCATTTGTCTACAAAATTTGCGTCTATCTGACCTTCAAATATAGGAATATCAAAGTTGATATGTACCTTGAATGGAACGACGCCTCCGCTCAAGGAAGATACATCACCTATTGGTAGTCGTCGAAGGATTTGTGCAAAATTATCCATCATCTCATTCCTCTGTTGTGCGAGGGCTTCCTCGAGCAATAGTTTGAAAGGATCTCCTATCCCATCGTCTTTCTTTTATCCTGCCATGGAAGGTCACTTGGGCGTGCGAGAGCTCTTGTCCTCAAGAGAAACAATCTCAAGATCCAACTCTTTGTACCCTAACCTCATTGGGGACATGCACTAATAACGACGAGGAGGAAACCACTATGATACCACTGATCCAAATTTTATGAGCAGAACAAAATGAACACAAATTATTATTATTATTAACATAGAGACATAATGAACAATAAAAAAGATACAATAAAAATTCCTTCTATTCATTAAAGAAATATGTTGAAACTGTAAAATGCGGACTGAAAACAAGCTTACTAGAATGGTGGTGGCTTATCTCCAAGAAGAGACATGACGGCTACACTCATTCACAAGAAAATTTGTACAATGAGGCTCTAGAATCCTTTTTGCAATAAACATTAATGCCAAAACCCTATACATCCAAAAATCTAACCCTAGGAGATGAAGCACCAAGACTCATGTGGGTCCCATTGGGGTAAGTTGGTACATCAACTTCCCGAGGTTGTAACTTTTCCATACGATCTTCGTTTTAGGTGCACGATAGCCCATTGGAAAGGTCTATCTGAGGAATACACATTAGGCCGTCAAACTCTAACTCTACCTACAATTTGACTGTGGAAGGCCCTAAAAACGTTGTTTAGGGCCTCAAAACAACCTTAGAAGTTTAGGACTCGAAAACTAGGAAAAAACTGTCAAACTGAAAAACTTCCAAGATGAGCCAGTTGGAATAGGTGGGTGGCCACCGATATCCACCTAGATCAAACTCTTCCATGTCACCTTCCTTTGCACCAACCCTATTCTCAAATGGAAATAGTGGTAGGAAGAAACCAACATAATGAGGCCAGACCCTTCTATAGTAATGGACCACTACACTAAGATAGAAACAACAAATGTTATGTTCTACCCTTTCAAGCAAGCATACAAACAAAAGTTGAACTTGGGGTTTTTTGACGAAATGTGAATAAAACTTGTAAAATGCTCCTTGTAGGGTCTTCAAGAGTTGTCAAGCCACAATGGTCTCCAAAGGATCATGCACACAAGATAAAATCAACCGCGAAAAAGCCTAATATTTCCTAATAATGCTTAAATTCTAATTCTAACTTACTTTAAATGATTAAAATATTAATTTACTTCAAGATCCAACAATGAAAATACTCATAAGGAACATGAATCAAGGAAATAGATTAGGGTGGTAGAAACAAGATTCTCATTAATCAAAGAGAAAATATTTACATGAGAATATTACCTTTCAAGTGTAGAGGTAGTTCCAAACCTTCCTTGCTTGGGGTTCTTTCCTCAAAAGCCTCTCTAGTCCCCAAGATTCTTCAAATTTCTTCTTAATCTTCATACAAGGAAAAGGGAAATTGGGAAGAATGGATGAATGGGCTCAACATGATGGGAACCCAAAGAGAAATCTAGGAGTGTTACCTTAAGATCAAATGTCAAAGAGTTGTAAAAAAGGTGTATATGAGGCCTTTTTGTAGATTAATTAGGGCCCATCTATGTGAATAAAATACTATTTTCAGTGAATAAATGTTCCACCTTCTATAAATCTTTAAAAAATCATGGTTGGTTACATGTCTTCTTGTTCAAATTTGACTTTTTCAAGGGTTGTGTGAATTTAACAAGGGCAAATTGCATAGGTCAATTTTTGGGGGTTTGCTAAGGAATTGTCATTTCTTCCAATGCATAAGTTATCTTTCTTGTCATGTTATGTCATGTAGACCAACTGTGGATGGATTTGGAAACCAATGTTGCTTTCACGTGGGAACAAATATTGGGTGGTAATGGATTCATCTTGCCATATGAGGGTCAAAAGGAAACATACAGATGAAATACATCATATATGAGTGACATGCAAGAGATAAAATGGGGAAGTCAGTTGCCATAGAGAGTAATCAATCCAACTACAAACACAATAAAGGTTATGGTATATAATATATTTTATCGTCACAAGGTTGAATACAACATTAGTTGAATGGGACAATGACTTAACATGATACAAGAGAGAGTCAAATAAAAAATACATCAATACTTCTTCTGGAAACAATGGAGTAATGTCACAAAGTAGAGGCACATAATTATAGGATATGAGACCCAAAGTTATGCAACAATATATATGTAATGAGCTCAAATACATGTTGAAATGAAGCCACAAATGTCCATGGTCTTCAACCTAAATTCTAGAACATTAACACCACCAAATATGATTCTCCATGATGTGAATAAATAAGTTGAAGTCGAGCATGGGAGAAATCAACTAGTGAGGGATCAATGTTGTAAATCATTTATAGATGCAAGGTAACCCAATGTGGATGGGAGTGGGGACCAAACGATCCTCTGTGATGTGAATAGATGTATCAAATTCTAGCATTGGATAAACCATGCCATAGGGGATAAATGATGGTAATCATTGTCAAATGCAGGTAGTCCACCCAGTATGGGAGTTGGTACAAAGGTTCTTAGAACCCTCTAGATCAAACCCCCATGGTAAGATGGGTTGCAATTGATGGGGGAAGATACATCAAAAGGAGGGAAATGATAACCAACATGAGGTGATAAGGGTAGTGGTGAAGGATTAAGACTTAGACTTGATGTAGGGGAAGCATGACATGGGAGTGTGACACGAGACTTCCCTTGGCATGGAGCAAAGACAAGAATTGACATGGGCAGTGATTGATCCAAAAAGGATCACAAAAATATAATGGGAAGGCAAGTAAGTCTACTTAATTAAATCGGTGATTACCTCATGTTTAAAAGGGTGATATCAAATGTTAAATACCAAATCACAATCATTTGGTTAAAGGAACTAATGGAGAGTGAATATCGGTCACACAAGTTTCAAATATGAGCAATCACAACCTTTGAAGGGAATGAGATCGCACTAAATTGAATGAGGTAAATCACACCACTACAACTGAATGAACTCACTTCAATTGAGGTGAAGGATATTGCATCCCTTGGAACAAAGACAAGTCATATTCCATTAGTTGCAGGGGTCACATCCTATTGATTGGATGCAATCACACCAATATAAGGGAGTGTGATTGTAGCCACTTGGACAAACAAAAATCACAGTCTTAAGGCAGATCACATTGATGGAGGTAAATGAAAACCACACTAATTAGAGTGAAGTTTCCTTGCTTGGGTTAATATGAAGGCAAGACACGGTCTTTCTCTTAAAAAATTGCAACATTGATATTAAGTGAGATCATATGCAAATGAATGCAAATGTCGGTAGGAATAATATGTATGAAAATCTATGATCTTTGTCCTTCATGCGATGAAGCCCAATATGCCTTAGTGTATATAGTGTCCTTGCTTGGAATAATGCAATGGGAAATCCCAATCTCCTTTAGTTTGAATGATGCAATTTGACCAAACAAACCACCATTCACTCTTGTTGATGTGATTGGGTGATATAGATTTGTGCTAATGGTGCGATTTGATGGGGAGATGAACATCCATTGTATGGGTGAATGAAACATTTAGGAATATGGAAGGCCAAATGAATTGGCATTCAAAGAGTATCTAAGGGGATTTGAATATCCATAAACCAACCTATAAATGAATTCTCAATAAATAGAGAAGGGGTCTTTTGATGTTGATTCAAAGTTGAAGGATTATCATATTCAGATATAGAATGTTCCATTGATGATGTGATTTTGTTTCAAAAAAAAAAATTTAGACAATGGAAACAATGGGAGACAGAGCCAAAGAGAATGAATCTAACTCAAAGTTTGATAATTAATTCTCATTTTGGAGGCAAACTTCAAGCCAAGATGAAGGAAGAAAATGTTGTAGCAGTCAGTGTCCCTTGCATAGTTTTATCTGCTTAGTAGAGACATTGTAATATGCATTTAATTTATGTTAAAGATTCAATAAAGCACAACCAAATCCCCGGATGGGGTGGCAAGGAGACATTAAATACACCATGACAATGGCCAATGTATACATCTGTCGGTTGGAGGCTCGCCCACCAAATCTCCATGTGGTGAGCCGACCTACCATTTCCCACTAGCTAGTAGTTAATGAGAAGGGAAATTGGGAAGGGGAGATCCATTCCCCCTATGTTTGAATCCACCACCATTAATGTTGCATCCCGAGCATTCAAATCCCTATCCACTGCGGGTTTATTGCAACATCATTCAACTTATTATCTGAAGTTTCGTACTCACAGGGGCATTAAAATGGACAATGCAAAGGTCATCGGGGTTCATTACCATCGAGTGTTTGGAACTATAATGATCAGGAGGTTGTCTAGAACAATGAGAGTTAGCACTTGGAGCATGAATGTAACACAAGTTGAAGGGACTCAATATGACAAAGTGGAAAGGGGTTATAATGGGGACTGCAATTCAATCCCAAAGGGTAATTTGATCCTCTCTAATCACTCTTCTGTTTCCACATTTATTCTATGGTTTTTGAAGTAGCCTCTAGGGTCTTGGGTGTGTTATCAATATCTTTGTGCAAGCCTATCTCTCTAGTGTACACTAATTTCAAGGGGAGGACCTGGTCAAAGGGCCCATCAAAGAAGAGGGAGGCTTCGAGTCTCGTGATCCCAATAGGAGATCGAAGCATTGGAAAATGATTTCAGGACACACATGCCATCAAAAATTAAAGTGGAGCTAGAAATTACGGTGCTCGATGTTCACTTAGATCGTAACCTTGTCTTGGAAAAGGAAGTTGATGTTGAAATCTATCAATGGCTTCTAGAAATTAGTTCATCTCGCTCCAGAGTGATGAAGTACCACATAACCATAGACTTCTACTAGCATGTGAAAACTCTCTTGGGGAAGATGTTGACAGAGAGGAATATGGCTTACAACTAGATTTTGACACAAATGGAATACATTCAACTGCAAATCAAGGTAGTGAATCACAAAATCACTCTTCTTGCCAAGAAAGCAACGAGTTTGGACCTCAATGAGCCATGTGAATATCACCGACAAGTTCCTGTGGAAATGGCCAATTCTCCACTAGTATAATTTTTGAATGTTTAATTTACTAGTCTTTTGGTTTTTTTATATAGGCCAAGCAAGGTTAGCCAATCACCAATTTAGATGCCAAATGTTTGGACAATGGCACCTCAATTTCTGTAATTTTGAAGGCAATGTCTATTTATACTTTTTCTACTCTAAGAACATTAGACCTAAGAAACTGTTATTGTGTTGGTGTCCTAGTTTCCCGAGTGGAAGGTCAACAACACAATTGATGTAATATCATCTTATGTTAATATGAAAATGTTAGTGATAACTTACAAAAATAATTAAAGCACGAACGAAACCATTACATTGTTGAAGTTTTCTCAAAGTGTGTTTCTCCAAGGTAATTATGAGTGTTGAATTGTTTTCGTTGAATGTGTTGTGCATTGTTAAATTTTATTATTTCTCTTCCACAATTTAGACAAAAAAAGCACAGTTACTAGTTTTTATTAAACATTAATAAAATTTATTCCAAGATCCATTGTGATGGGTTATTTAGCTAGATACCTACTACAATTTACAAATCATATTGGCATTAAAGAGATTTTTCTTTAAGGATAAAAATAATAATTTTGAGTTGAATGCTTACAAGACTAAAGAAGTCACAAGAAGGTGGATAGTTTCTTTTAAAGGACATCAATATTGGAGTTATAAAGAGAAAGCATAAACAATCGCACGATCTATCTATGAGAGAGAATCAATAATACAATGAGATAGAGTCCATATTATCAAACCTAGAAAACCATATGAGTTATGCCTTTGAATGTGTCTCATGTGACCATAATCATGCCATAGATGAACAAGCACATCACCACATTGGTTATTGCAATGAAACCAAGGAAAAAGGAACATAGGCTATCTCATGAGTTGAGTTATAAATATGAAGGAGGTGATCATGAGAAGAAGCCCAAACTAGAAAAATCAAAGTTGGAGAAAAGATATTGCAACAAAAATAAGGCATTGCTCAAAGTGGAGGCAAAGATAAATATCAAGCCATATGTTGGTGAGAATGATGCCCTCAAATTAAATTAGTGGCTACAATAGCTAGAAGTTTATTTCTTTGTGCATGAATTGAGTGAAGCATAGATAATTTATTTTTCCCATTTAAATATGGAAGGTCATGCTTTCACATGATGGGAGAGTTATTTGGTAGCTTGAAAACTTGAATCTAAACCACCGGTGACTAGTTGGGACATGTTCCAAGACCTTATTAAGTCGTAGTTCCTCCCCATTAGATATGAGGAGAGAAAAAGGATAAAATTACTCTATCTTAGGAAAAGGTAGAGATAGAATGTGCAAGATTACACCACATAATTTCACAAGAGAGAAATTCAATTGGGTATTTCTCGAAAGAGCTTGTAAGTGTTCATTAAATATATTGAAAGCTTGTATAGATATATTTGAATATAAGTGATACTCTTCAAGCCAAAGACCATCAATGATGATATTTTCAAGCTCAATACGTTGAGGGGTATGTTGTATGGTGTAGCAAAATAGATAGAAAAGCAAGGGGAGTCCAAGCCATGCTAGATTAAGAAGAAAAATAAAAGGAAGAAGATGGTGGCCACTACACAACAAAACGTAGATTCTAAACCCCATTATAAACATTGTGATGTTGATGGGAACTTGGAGGAAAAATGGTGGAAGTTGCATCCAAAGCTTCTCCCAAAGCACCACATGATATATAAAGAAGGATTTTTTAGTAAATAAAAATGAGAATCATATTAAAAGTAGTTCCAATGTTGATGAAAGGATCACTCATGTGTCCACTCACAAAGAGGTCAGCATGAATACTTTTAATATTAAATAGGAAGCGATATGTCCAAATTATTCCACGTTAAAATTCAATGTAAGAAAATGAATGTCAGTTGCTTTTTTTCTTATCCTGGCTCACAATCAAATTTAGAATCAACCCAACTTGTAGAAAAGTGTGGAGTGGAAGATAAAAACCATTCCTAACCTTATCATCTAGGATGGGTAAGTCAAGATATGGAATTGAGAGCCACTAAGAAGTGAAATTTTAGATTTTTTGTTAACACAAACTACATTGATGAGGCAATTGTGGGTGTAATACCATTCAAGGTACCTTGGGTAATATTTGGGAGCCCATACATGTACATGTAAAATGTTGTATTGACACAAAGGGAAAACTAGTACCTCATGGTAAAGGATGTGATCAAGGTGGATATCAGTGGCCACCTATGTTAAGAACCAAACATCAATATAGCATAGAAAAACCTTAGGAAAAGTACTCAATGCCTTGAAAAAGAGATAATTTCAGATAATAAGCCTCTTCGAGGGGGCAACCTCCTTTT
>JZKD02S1913767.1:274426-308925 GCA_000966675.3 Picea glauca
TTGGTATATATAGGAGACTAGGAGGTATAATTACAACTAATGGATTAAAGCCGACATAAATAAAATAACATTACTAATCTAATATGCCCCAATTAAGGGGTAATAAATAACATTATTAATCTAATATGCCCCAATTAAGGGGTAATAAATAACATTATTAATATAATATGCCCCAATTAAGGGGTAATGAGCCAATATTAGGGCTTAACAACCCACCTGTTCCAACTGACTTAAAACAATTTGTTGGCAACTTACTATTTTAGCATATTTTCGGTTCCTAAATTTCCAGAACCATTTTGAGGGCCTAAACGATGCATTTTTATGATTGATCACCTCAATGATATCCAAAGGCTTCAATTGATCCCCCAAAATGAATCTCCTCATAGATACCTTTCCAACAAGCTATCATGTGCCCCAAATGATGATTGTATGCCAAAGTTACACCCCCTGGAAGTTGATACACCAAACTACCCAAAACGAGGTCCACAAAACTGTTGGCTTTTCATCTTCCGGGGTTAGGGTTTTGGATTTTATTTATATTAAAAATTCCTTTGGAGACTCATTATAACAATAATCTTCTTGTGAATGTGAGTAGCTGTCACATCTCTTCTCAGAGATAAGCTGCCACCATTCTAGCGAGTCTTTCACTCTGTATTTCTACAGTTTTGTACATTTCGCTCATTAATAGAAATTGTGTATTATTATGTATATGCGCCTTTTGTTATATATCCTATATATCTATTTTATATTATTGTCTCTCTTGCAATATCTCTATATATTTTCGTGTTATATCTCTGCTCTCATTTTGTGTCGAAAATAATCTGGATCAGTGGTATCAGAGGAGGCTGCTCTTGATTGTTTTTCAGTGCATGTCCCCGACGAGGTCTGAGTATAGCAAGTTGGGTCTCAATATTGTATATCTTGAGGACAATCACTCTCACATGCCTAAGAAACCCTCCATGGTGGAAGTAAAGAAAAACGACGAAGCAAAAGATTCTATCAATCTGTTGCTTGAGCAAGCTCTCACGCGACAGAGGGACGGATGATGGAGAATTTTTCTCACATCCTTAAATGCTTGCCAATAACAAGAGGCATGTATTCATCAAGCGACCACTTTGGAAGCACCTCTCCTTTCAAGGTACAAGTCAATTTTGATATTCCCATATTTAAAGGTCAGATAGATGCAGATTCCCTAGAAAAATGGTTAAATCTGCTAGAAGGTTATTTCTCTGTTCACAATTTTTCCGACAGGGAAAAGATCACCTTTGCATTCCTTAAGCATATCCCCCATGTCAAACATTTTCAGGAAACTTACTGGGAGAAAATTTCCACGGAAGAGTCTAGAATATATGGGGCCGAGCCCACTTGGGATTTTTTTATGGATGCGGTCAAGGAACAATATTACCATGTTGGTAACTATGATGACCAATACATGATATGGACCACATTGTGACAAGAGAGGGGCCAAGAAGTGTTAGAGTTCACAAATAATTTCCATACCTTGTGCACCAATATGGGTATCAAAGACTCTGAGCGACATCTGGTTCTAAAATACCGCAGGGCTTTACATAGGTACATCCAAATCGAAATGGATTTCCTGAACATCGCATCACTGGAAGTTGCTTATTGATATGTTGTCAAAATCGAGCAAAAATTTAGGCACCAGAACAAACAAGAGTTCAGGTTTGTAAATCTGCAACAACCAAAGTATGATAAAGACGGCCCTAACAAACAACCTCCCAAAAACTAGTCCAAGCCATAGAAAAAGAAGGGTCACAAGAAGATGAAGAAGGACACTAGAAAATGGTGTGATTTCCACAAAATCCCCTGACACAACACTGATGAATTTCACTCAAAAAAATCATCGGTGGTCGAGATCAAAGAAAAGGAGCCAAACCCTGATTCAGAATTTGATTCAAAAGATAATGGGAGAAGACATATTATCGACGCAGACCCCACTACTACTGTTGCGACCACAACAATTCAAGAAAAATAAATAACATATTTTGAAGAGGGGGAGTGCCTCTTTCATTCATAGATGTGGGTGAAGGGGACCCTGTTGCATTTCATTGTTGATAGCGAAAGCCAGAAGAACCTCATATCAATAGAGGTCGTCAAATAGTTGGGATCATTGACAACACCACACCCGCATCCATACAACATCGGATGGATTTTTTAGGGATGAGATATTTGTGTCAGCCAACAATGTCGATTGTCATATGACATACAACCCTTCAAGCATGAGGTATTATATGATGTTTCCCCACTATATGTTTGTGATGTTCTTTTGGGCTAGTCATATATGTGGAAGCACCATACTATTTATGAGCCTCGACCCCATAGTGCCATTTTTACTCTGAGGGGTCATCTCTATAGGATACTAGAGGTATTTCCAACTACTGTCCCACCTAAACAGTTCTGCAAGGTAGTATCTCATACTAAAAAATTCAACTTCTTCACAATCTATTCAAAAGGTGAACATAAGGACACTGCAACCACTGCAGGCTTAGTCCAAGCACATTCTATCCAGCAGAAGCAGGTTGACAAGATTGAAGAAAAGTGCAAAGATTCCTTCTGCGCACAATCATCTCATCAGGTTCTCAACAACCTCCCACAAACCAAGCAACGCAACTTCTCCAGCAAGGCAAGCAACTCACCAAGGTTCAGATTCAACAAATGCTTTCCCCTTGTTGAGGAAAAGATATGAAATGATCTTACTCAAGCATTTTCAGATCCTGCTTGGCTAAAGAAAGATAGACGAGAATATCACCCTATGTTTATAGCCATCAAAATTGATATCCTAATTCACAAGTATTGTTTACAAGTGCTTAGGTTGTTTTTTTATAAATAAAAGCTTGGTGAAAAAATAATTATTTATGTAATTTTGTGAACATATCAGATGCTGAAATAAATATAGAGACAAAAGAAAAGACACCAAGTCAATAATCAAACAGATGAGACATAAAACAATCCTTTATTTAATTCCAATCCATCAAAGAATCGTTCTCTTTACAAAATTTCCTGAGGAAGTTTTGAACCAAAGTCAAACTTAGACGTCCTCGATGAAACATACAAAAGGACTTCTGACAGAAAATAAAAAACTGAACTTTAAAAGTTGGATCAGCTTGCCACAGATTGTTGCCCACTCAACTCTGCACAATAGCCTTTGTCAATCATGAAATCTAATTCAAAAATAGACAAGTCTACACAGACTAACAAAGATAGATCAACACCTCGTAAAAACAAGTGTATGAATGATGTAATTCAACCCTGAACCTTGTTGTCTACAATAGGACCCTGCCATCATAAAAAAGAATTAGGCTTCTAATGAATTAAGGAATGAATGAAAACTGAATTATCTCAACAAAAACTCAAAGAGAAAACCTTAGTATGCTTCTCCTTCTATTCTCCTCTTGTTCCTCCCTTTCCTTTTTCCTTTAAGAAAATTAGAATTGGTTGAAGTAGTTGAACTACTTCCTTAGTTAAGTTAACTAAAACTCAACCAACTTTTTTAGTTAAGGGGGGAAAGTAATAAATCATAGTATGGGTTTTAAAATAAATAATAAGTAGTAGGTGGAACTCCTTGTGACTCCCTTTAGCTTTTAACAATCATAACACAATTATTTAATCAAACAAAACATCCCTCCTTGTGACTCCCATCATCACATTCATATTTTACAATTTATCTCAATGATAATTGAAATTATTTCCAAAATATGTTACCCATATATCCAAAAATAGTGCGTTGTCCAAAATTTCAGAAGTCAACCGTTCTCATCAATTAATAAATAAAAAACTTAAAATCCATATTTTCCACTCTGGGAGGCAATCTTTCCCTTGTTTCTTCTGTCACATTTTGATCTCTTTGAATTTGCCTTAGGCTGTGTGGAGACTTTGCCTAATCTCGTTGATCACATGAGAGCAACCATCCCTCAAATGCATGCGGGAAAACACAAATTTATCAGAGTCATTGGAGGGTGAGGAAGGGGAAACAATGGATTTTCCTTTATCAAGGGCATGGTGGGCCTCGGTTTTCAACCTTTTTCTCACATGGGAAGACTGAACTAATGAGTGGACAGGGGCAACTTGGACAATTTGATTGAAAGGCGGGGGCGCAAGTAAATACAAGTTAGGCCAGCCACGATGTTGGGAGACTGTTGGGTGGACAATCTCTTGCCATCCGTCGTTTTTGGGAAATTCAGGCTGTAGTGAGACATGGGGAGGCACGAGAATACAAGGGAACTATGGGGATTGGAAGGGAGGAATTTCGGGCCTAGGTTGGACCACTCCTTTCCCAATCCAGTTAAAAAACCCAGCTTGAAATAGCTGGCCTAACTCTTACAACTCTGCATCAAAGTGTATAGAGAATCTTGGCCTTCTAGGGCCCCTGTTCCAATTACCTCTCCCTCGGTTACCTTGGCCATGGCTACCTCTGTTGAAAAATCTCATTCCTGTATGCATAATCGATTAGCAAATAGTTTCTTTAACAACCATACATGACAACTCTTTTAAAATATGAAATACAATTTGGCTCAACAACATATCGGACTCATGCAATCCAATCCATACAAATTGTTTAATAGTTGTCAATGAATAGAGGGTGAACAAAGGTTTTGGGCTATGCGAGGGGTTGTATTGAGCGAAAAACATTAAAAGGAGGGGGAAAAGATCATGATTACTGTTCACAGACAACAAACAATCAATTGTAATGTAAACCAAAGAATATATCACTGTAATCCATCCCTGCGATCTTAAACTATCATAATACATAGTTTCATTTAACTATAATTAAATTTTAGGAACAAGGAGTGGATAATGAATATGGGAAGGCGAGGGGATTGTGATGGACGAAAAGTGAAATAATGGTAGGGAAAAGAGAGAATATTGTTCATAAAATCAACTAAGTAATCCATAAAACAATTTTATATTTAATGCAAATAATCCAACACCAACTAAACAATTACTGTGATCAATTAAACAATTACTATGTGTTAACACTTGTTCACTGCCCGCATTTAAGTCTTTGACACTTTTAATTAACACAATGTCATCATATTCAAAATCAATATGACCTTCAAAAATCCTATATAAATAATTATGTTTTCTCTCATTTCTTCCATTTTATATTCAAAACAAAATCCCAATGAACACAATCATCTGTTTCAACTATGTTCAGCATCAAAATATTAACCATTGCCCATAAATTAATTCCTCAAATCAAACGCAGACGCAAGCTCTTTTAAAACGTGCCTGATTCCATTCCTCTAACCAATTTAACACTTAAAGTGCAATGAAACCATACTACTGAAAACCCAATGCCCATATCTGATGGTGTAATAAGATGATATGAAGCACGATATCCATAAATCATACACAATGGACATCCAAGCCACAATCATCAATACTTCAAATTGCAATAATCTCGATCGGGAAATTTAAACAGATAGTAATAGCGACCATCATTTCAATTTATACCATGTTGTAGAAAACATACAGACCAACGCATAATGAAAAGAAGCATTTATGTGACTGTACATATCAAACCATAAAATAATGCTGAGTTAACAATCCAACTATTACAACACAAGGAGGCAACGACTGTATGCCCATTTCCATTTCTCAAATCAACCAATTAAACCATGTTGAGCTATCGATTCAATTGTCATAATAAATAATGCAACGACTATATACCAATAATCAAAACCACTGTCAATGCTATTCCACCAACTCATGACAGTCACAAAATACCCGACAAGGTGTAATTGGTTTTGTTAATCAAAATCGGGCTCTGGATAATCAAGGGTTCGCTCGGTGGAACCAACACATGGAGACTGGAGGTCGACCTTGTCGACAGTAGGTGAGAAACCCTTGAGACAAGCAAGGTGGAACCGCACACATTATAACTCTTGACTCGTATGATAGGGTGACAATTCGACCTCAGGTAGGAGAGACCATGAATAGAAGAGCAAAGGTTCCTTACTGGGCAGTAAACAACACCGAGAACACGCAGGTCATAAACCTCATGGTTTTCCCCAAAAGTCAAATAATGTTGATATAAATGCAGAGCTCAGGTAATAGAAACCAACCCTAAAACAAGCCTCTTGGCATAATAGCCACCATAACCAACTTGCAGATGCCAATAACATAAAACGAGCCCACGACTAGGTGGAGAACGATATGCAGTGACCCAAAGGTGGTTCAAAAATTACACAACAACCCCATAACAACAAATACGACTGGGTATGGTTACAAGGACTGGGAGGAGACGACCAACAAGTCTAGATGGAATGAAACCCTCCAAGAAAAACCCATAGAGACAACAAAGATCCTTCATGGCTTCCACCACACAGAACAATTAATGAAATTGCGACTTCAACCATAAAATTTTCCATTTGCAACGAATAACACAAAAAACCATTCCAAAGAAACACCACGAGTTTACACAGTTTCTAGCCTCAAGAAAAAAACAGACCAATACATCATCGAGCCAACATTTAATTCATAACAGAGCGAGTTCATGGATGGTGAAAAAAACATACCTGTAACCAAATGGCCTTAAAAATGTGAGCTTGGTCAAGCAGTTCCTTCCACACCTGAATATCGGAGCTTAACCACAACAAAAATCAAATGAACAATAACCAAGTTAGGGTGACGGCCATTGGGAGAGGTATGGAGTGACGTGCAGTAAATGCACGTCACTTCCATCCTCTCTTCGTTCAATTACGTAGTACACGACAACCAACCAACCATTAATCCATGCATCGAAACTAACATACATTGCTTACCAAATGCGCCACCTGATATCATATTAACCATTGCCAAAACATACCATAACGTATATCAAGTGCGCCAAGGATAACTCAATAATAATCGTATAGCCACTGACATTGCTAGTTAGGACTAACATCAACCCCTTTTAAATTTCAATTTCACATAGTTTAGCATAGCATAGTATAGTATAGCTCGTCTTTCTTGGATTTTTTTTCATATTTCTCTTGTTTCTTGTTATAACTAACATGTGTCTTGTGCAGGTGTAACATGTAATAAATCATGGCACCAATAACATTGTAATAACAGTGAATACAATCCATTCATACATGGAATTTAGAGCTTAGGGTAACGAAACCCACATATAACATGAATTATCCATCTGCCATTATGTCACAAATAAAATCAATATTTCACCATCAATCATGTAGAACCCTGTAAGCATCATCGAACAACAACATAAAATATGTAACAAGACCATCTCTGATCCTCCAATCTACAATGGGTCCCACCTACTAGTATTATATATATCATTAGCTTATAAATAATAGGCCTTTAGCAATACTTTGCGGGCGAAATCCTCGTTGTGACTGAAATAAGACACTTGGAATATTGCTTTGAAAACATGGAAAAGTCTTTATGAATGAGCATGTTTCTCAATTGAAATATGTATTGGAGGAGCTAAGAAACATTAGTTGTTGGAAAACCTTAAGAAATGTAAGTTTTCTCAATAGTCCTTGGTTTACCTTGGATATGTGATTGATGGATGCAATTTGAATATCGATCAAATGAATATTGAGGCCATAAAAAATGGTCCACATATATCAATGTGAAACATGCGAGAAGCTTCATTAGGGTAAGCACAATACTTGAGGAAGTTCATTTCTTCATTTTGTACAATCATTGCTCCACTTCGCACAATCGCCACAAATGGAAAAAAAATTCACTGGGGAAAACAATGGTAGAGGTCTTTCAAAGAATGGAAAGTGAATATCAACGAGGTAGTGATTTAGAAATTCCTAATTTGTAAGAGCCATTTGAAATTAAGACTAATGAAAATGGGTATGGCGCTAGTACTATCCTTATGCAAGGAGGAAGACCCATCAACTATCACTCTAAATTTTTTCATTGAACTTCTTAAAAATATCCCACATATGGTCAAGAGATTCATGTGTAAGTGAAATCCATAAAGAATTGGAAGCACTACCTACTAGGTAAGGCAATTGTGATCCATACCAACCACAACCTCTTCAAAATTTGTAGAGTTAGACCAAATTGTAGCAAGAAAGGCATTACAAGTGGATGGGATTCCTACAACAATTCCATCTCATTATCAACTATAAGAAGCGAACAACTAACAAGATAACATATTTGTTGTCCAAACCACCCAAACAAAAGATCTTATCCATGGATGCAATAATGCAACTTGTACCATACACTCATGAATTTTATGAGGAAGAGTACATGAGTGATGTCAATTTTGGAGACATGTATTAGTAGCTAAAGAATAAAATAACAACTAAGCTCAAAGAATAATGAATACTGATAGGTGCCCAAATTGACATCTTTGTAGAACCCATCCAATAATTTTTGTACACCCTTTTTCCCATTTCCATTCCATCTTAATACCCTTTTCATCCATAATGATACATTTTTGGTCAATGTATGTCACACACCCACAACGGGGCATAAATAAATTTTTCTTTTTCTTAACTCTCTTTAGTTTCCCCTTTCTTTTGTTGCAGGTTCTTCCAATCCACGACTCTTTCCTGAGCCCCCTTTTGAAGGGTTTGAGCAACAGGTGCTAGCTTTCCATGCTAGCCCCTTCCTTCATATGTCCTCAATTTGTGACCACACTCTCCCATGTTCCAATGGTCCTGATCTCCTCTCTCACGAATCAGGATTTCGCATTTCACAACTTTGGAGGTTGGCTTACCTCTGTTTCCCCGATTCCCGATTTCTCGATATTCGCTTTCTAGATGAACGATCTATATCCCTCCTTCGAACATTGACTATGATCCTTTCATGAACTCAGACTTCGCGAGTTGTGAGTCAACGAAATGTTGACTTCTTGCCACGCGTACCTTCTCGATGGACGACTAGGATCAAATCGTGGCTTCACGTATCAGGTATTTGGATGTGAGTCAACCCTGACTCTTTCGATCCCAAAACTCCCAACAATGTTAGATCAATGGTCCACGATCTCCCGTGATCCGACGGTCCAGATCCTTTCTCGTGAATCAGGTCTTTTCGGATCCCTGATTTCCCAAAATTCACCTGCGTCAAATCAACGGTCTGCATTCCTCTGTGATCCGACGACTGTGATCAAATCGTGAGTTCGTGTTTCGCAAGTCTTCACAAATCTTGACTTTGACTTTCTCAATGTATGAGTCAATGAAATGCTAATCTTCTGCCATGTGTCCTTCCCAACACCAACGGCTAGGATCAACTCCACTCTTTCCCTTGCAAATCTTCCAAAGTCTGAATCCTCAAAATCTTGGATCTGCTACCCTCTGTCTACCCTGACGATGGACGGTTCTGATGATTTCAGAACTTCGAGACTTGGAAAAGTCCATTCTCCTATTTACTTTCGAAGGGTTTAACCCTCGTGCACCTTTCCTGGATTCAATGACTGTTGGTCCTTGCACTTAGATCTGATGGGACAGATCTGATCTCCTCATGCGCGCTCTTCTAATTGTCTGGATGTGAATTCCCACGGTCCATATCTCTCACATTGCTCGATCCAATGGTCACTGCTCCTCCTCCTCCCAAGCTTTCCCTTTCTTCCCTGAATTGGAATATTTTAGATGTTCTGAAGGCCTTGACCCTCAATCTACCTCCTGTGAGCCCTGATATATGGGTATCTACTTCTGCTTTCCTTTCAGAGCTTACGAACTTAAAACAAGTTCACCTCTTGGACCTCATCTGCGCTCTTAAAAAGTGTTTATCTCTTATGAGCTTGGTTCTTAGGGGATTTTGAATTCCCACATACTCTTGCGTTAATCTGCTTGCGTCAAATCGACGGTCCATGACCTTCCTTGATACAATGGTCTAGATCACATCACAACTTCGGGTTTAAAAATTTTAGTCATGCCAATGAGCGGATCTCCCGATGTGCGAATCCCCGATCTCGCCAATCCGACGGTCAAGGAGGGTCCCAATAGATCCTTAGATCTACGATCGAGATCACATCGCAACTTCAAGTTTCGGGAGTTTAGTCGCACCAACGTGCGAATCCCCGATCTCGCCAATCCGACGGTCAAAGAGGGTCCTGATAGATCCTAGATCTATGGTCCAGATCACATCACAACTTCGGGTTTCGGGAGTTTAGTTGCGCCAACGTGCGAATTTGCGAAGGCTGAAGGAGTCGAGATGTTAAAGCCTGCACCCATTCTTCAACTCTAATGGTCACGACAGACCCTAGGTTCTCCCGAATGGACATCATCCATTCATATTCTAAATGAAAGGATATTCCCTTTCGATACTTGAACCTCACTATTCTTCCTGAGCTTTGTTGGATCTGAAGGACTTAAGATTTTTTCACTCTTTCTTTTGAACATAATGCTTGGAAGTGTTTTTCCACGCACTCCTTACGTTCATTCCTCAACTCTAGGACTTAAGATGTTCTTGGTCTCTGCTAACCTTGCAAAGACTCGGTGCATACTTGCACTACCTCTCCTGAGATTATTAGACTCTATCCTCGTAGTGATTGCGGGGTTCAACCTCCATAATAAGGGAAGTACTCGCGTGACTCTAGGACGGTGACAAAATTCTCTGGGAAAGTGCTTCCAAGGAATTAAACTAGAGCATAAGGAAATCAAGCAGATATGAAAGTTCTCAAGGAACTAACACATACTTCTAACTTAATCATTCAATACAAAAACCATTATAGGCATATAAATACAAGTCATGCATTCATTATTTCCAATTCAAAGCACAAGGCATAAAAACACTTATTAGAACCATAAGGCGTGATGCGACTGTTGAGAGGGGTGCTTGTTTCCACCCAACTATAGGCTCAGTCACTCCTAATGGATTTATCACTGGCCACCCCCGAGCTTAGGCCATGATGCTTTGAGATTCAATATCTCACTTCTAGCTCAACGGAAGTTAGGGACGAAGGTTACTCTCCTTCTCCCTATACAGGAATAGATGAGGGCGAAGGTTACTCTCCTTCTCCTGACTCAATCTCTAGTCTTTGTGATCATAACTCAATTTCACTTTCAATCCTTCCTTGGACCCGAGAGTTTTCGCTCTTGTCTCTGCATTCTTCATAGGCCCTCCCCCTGCCCACACCACTCTTCCTTTCTTGCCTTCCTTAGTAAGATTGCGTGTGGCTCAAAATCCCAGTCCGTGGTCAAGTTTGGAAGCCTTACAGATGGGCGGTCTACCCCATCCCCTCATTAGCTCTTTAGGAGGCCTTCCCACCTACCAACCTGACTATAATTCATTTCAGGTCAGAGGGTTGTTCTGATCTTGAGAAATTAAAACCAACATAGTACTGTTTCGGTGGAGGTTAACGTAACCATTCTGGGTCCCCTCCACCATCTTTTCATTAGAAATTTTGGTCTCTCTTAGCACATCTCGTTCTCAGTAGTCACACAACATGTTTCCATTATCTATTAAAATAACATGGTTTACATTCATCGACCTTCATACAAAGGTTCTCCAAATCAAACATTCACACTTTGAGTTTGCCATAGTTCCTGGCCAATAAAGTTATATTTAGAAACTGGGGGAAATAGGGTGTTAGAATTCCCTCCCCCTTAAAGGAATCATCATCCTTGATGTTCTATCTATCAAAATGATAGGTATGTATAGAAGTAAACAAAACCGGATATGCCTGTCTCATGGCATCTTCCATTTTCCATGTAGCCTCATCTAGGCCAAAGTGTTTCCATTGCATCTTGACCTGTGCAATGCTTGGGTTCCTGAGTGATGTTTCCTTCTTGTCTAGTATGCATTGGGGTTCTGGAAGGAATTCTCCCTCCAATTCCACCTGGATCATAGACCATTCAATTATATGATTAACATCATGTACATATTTCTTCAATAATGAAACATGGAAAACATTATGTGCCTTTATTGTGGGAGGAAGTGCTATCCTATAGGCTACAGGTCCCACTCTATATAAGACTTCGAAGTGTCCAAAATACTGAGGATCCAACTTGGCATAGGCTCCCATTCTCAGAGAACTCTTCTGGGTTCTAACTCTGAGATAAACATGGTCTCCGGATTTGAACTCTCGGGGAGTTATCTTTTTGTCGGCGTAACGTTTCTGTCGGTCCTGAGCAATTTTCAGATTTTGCCTTATCTGCACCACTTGTTGTTCCATTTCTTTCAACATGTCGGGTTCGATTATAATTCTATCCATTGGATTACTCGAGCTGATTGGAATCTTGCACTGTCTACCATGGAGGAGTTCAAAAGGGCTCATCTTTAAAGATCCTTAATAACCGTTGTTGTAGGCAAACTCTACCAATGGTAGGTAGTCTTCCCACTTCTTAGGATGATGCATTACATGCATCCTTAGCATGTCCTATACTAGTTGGTTCACTCTTTCTATCCATCCATCGGTTTGAGGGTGATAAGCTGCGATGAATAGTAATTTTGTCTCCAGACTGGCCATTAGGGATTTCCAAAAGTTTGAAGTGAACTTTGTATCTCGGTCAGATACAATTTCCTTGGGCATGTCATGCAGTCTAAATATATTCTTCATGAAGATGTTGGTAATATCTATGGCCTTGCAAGTTTATTTGACATGAATGAAATGAGCAGACTTACGCAGTTTTCCCAACACGACCAAGATGGCATCATTTTTCTTGGTCGACTTTGGTAATCCAGTGATGAAATCCATGGAGATGGTCTCCCATTTCTATTCTGGGATCGGTAGGGACTGTAATAATCCTGCTGGATGTTGGTGCTTTGCCTTAACTTGATGGCATTATAGGCACGTATCTAGATAGTTATCTATGTCCTTCTTTAACCCAGGCCAATAGAATTGTTTCTTAGTGGCCGTGATCATCTTCTGATATCCTGGGTGACCAGTATATGGTCTCTTATGTAGTTCATCCATTATGAACCTCTTCAAGTCATCACAGTTCGGAATATACAATCTGTTTTTGTAAGTCAACAACCCTTCCTCGAGCATTTGGTAGCCTTCATACTTTAGTCCTGTAGGCTCTTGTCTTAGGTATGAGGTCACGGTCTTGAAGAATGCATTTGTCTTTTGTGAATTTCTGAATCTTTCCTTGACATTTGTTTCACAGGTGCTTACTGGTGCCAGATGAATCATTTTTATACTTCTGCTAAGGGAATAAACCACCCTATTTTCCTTTCCTTTGATGTGTTTGATTTTGAAATAAAACTCACTAAGAATATCCATCCACCTAGCTTGCCTGGCACTGAGATTTGGTTGATCAAACAGGTGCCTCAACCCACAATGGTCTGTCATAAGCACAAATATCCTTCCCAGGAGGTAGTGCCTCCACATTTTTAAAGCATGTACTATGGCAGCCAACTCTAGGTCATGGGTCACATAATTGATCTCATGCTCATTTAATTTTTGGGACACGTAGCAAATTACACGCCCCTCTTTCATAAGGACTCCTCCGAGTCCTTCCTTGCAGGCACCTTTACAGACAAGGAAATCATTATCTAGGTCTGCAATCTTCAACACGGGTGCATGGGTCAGGAGATATTTCAGTTCTTGAAATATTTCTTCACATTTTGATGTCCAAATGAATTTGATCCCATTTTTCTGAAGGGCAGTGATTGGATAGCCAATATTGGAAAATAATTTTATGAACCTTCTATAGTATCCTGCTAAGCCCATGAAAGATATGTTGTCTGATACATCCCTTGGGGTAGGCCATTCCATAATAGATCTGATCTTATCGGGGTCCACTGCCACCCCTTCCTTAGAAATGACATGGCCTAAATAATGGACTTTCTTCTGAAAGAAGTTGCACTTGCTAAACTTAACGTAAAGCTGATGCTCTCTTAGTACTTGAAGTACGAGTCTAAGATGTTCTTTGTGCTCCTCTCTATTCTTGGAGTATATTAGGATATCATCAATGAAAACCAATACAAATTTGTCTAGAAATTTGTTGACTACATTATTCATCAAGCACATAAAAGTGGTGGGGGCATTGGTTAACCCAAATGGCACCACCATGAATTCATAGTGACCATACCTCGTTCTGAAGGCTATTTTGTGGACGTCTTCATCCTTAATCTAGACTTGGTGGTATCCAGTCCTTAATTCGATCTTCGAGAAGATGGAAGCACCTGCCAATTGGTCGAACAGGTCATTGATTCTTGGTAATGGGTACTTGTTATTTATGGTTGTCTTATTGAGTTGTCTGTAATCTATGCACAGTTGGAGTGTGCCATCTTTATTTTTCACAAACAACACGGGTGCTCCCCATGAAGATACACTGGGTCGGATGTAGCCTTTTTCCATCATCTCCTTTAGTTGTAGCTTGATATCAACCAACTCTGGCGTGCTCATCCTATATGGCGTTCTAGATGCCGGTACCACTCCTGGTGTAAGATCTATCGAGAAATCAATATCCCTTCTCGGAGGTAGACCTGGTACTTCTTCGGGGAACACATCCTTGTATTCTCTTAATATGGGGTGGTCCTCTAGGTTTGGTTTGCCGTCCTCAACGGATTCCAACACCTGTATTGCATATAAGGAACACCCTTTTCTGCAATACTTCTTCATTTGAAGGGCCAATATTTGTCTCATTGAGACAGGCTTCTGAATCCCTTGGAGGGTCATCGTTCTCCCTTCTTCATTTACACATTCTAAAGTTTTATGATAACAACCCACTTTAGTTTTATAAGTAGCCAACCAATCCATACCAATCAAGAAGTCATACGAACCCAGGGGAAGTACGTTAAGGGTCACTCGGGTGGGCAATTCACCCATGATGAATTGACAGGATGTTATGGCCTCTGTCACCTTTATTTTGGTCCCAGTGGCTAATTGCACCAACCATGGTTTAACATGTCTAATTGGTTGTAGTTTACACTTATCAACAGCCTGAGGGGCCACATAATTCAAATTAGAACATGGATCAATTAAAATAGAAAATAGATGGTTGGCGATCATACCTTCCAGTTCCACTACTGAAGCTTGGTGGTCGACTTGATTATTGTCCAAGGTTGCATAGATTCGTGGCATGCTCCTAGCCACATCATTGACGATGATAACTTCTTGGATATTGTAGAATCTCTTACTATTATGTTGTCTGTGTGGGAAGTCCCTCAATTTATGATCTTCTCCACAACCCCAGTGTTTTAAGGGTTCCTTCTTGAGGTTATCGGTCTTTGTTGGGACTGTCTTAAAAGGTTTATTTCCACTTTGAGAAGGGAAATTTTTCTGATATACACTTCTAGCAAGAAGGTTTCCTCTAGAATATTTTTCATAGTTCTTAAATCTTGAGGATTTAAACCCCTTATTCTGGAATCCTGAACTATTCTTCTTCTTCCAGTTCTCGTGGGGTCTTGTCTTACTCCCAAACTGTTCATAACAATACCTTGCCTTCTGGATAGCTTCTTCTAAGGTCTTTGGTTCGTCGACTATCCCGGTAGGTCTGAGGTAACCCACTAATGAACCACTGCATTTTTTCTTTTTCATATTTTATGTAAGGTACATACCTCAGTAGTTCAAGGAATTTATTGACAAATTCATCTATGGTGAGCTTCCCCAGCCGGAGCTCATAAAATTCCTTCATTTTCCCGACCATGTATTTTTCTGACAGATACTACTTCTTGAAGTATTTCTCAAACTGTTTCCATGACAAGTCCTTCTCATGGACTCCTTTCACATTCCTAAGGTCTTCCCACCATAGGAAGCCTTTCCATTCAAGTTGAAGATGGTTATTCGAGCCTTCAAGTTTTCAGAGTAGTCATGGAATCTAAAATACTTCTTTAAACCAAGCAGCTAAGATTCCACCTCTTCTCCCTTCTTAATCTCTCCATCGAAAGAGAGTGGTTTGGATTTCTTGAACTCTTCAGGACTATGGGTTTTGGAACACTTCCGTTTCTTTCCTTTCCCATGAGGATGCGAGCCAACCCTGCTACTAGAAGATCCTTCGGAGTTGTCACCTTCCTTTCCAGAGGACTCTCCCGATGAGTGTCCCCTGCCTCCAGGTTGGACCTTCTTTGCGGTACTTCTCCCAGTGGGGTCACTTAGGGATTCATGTTTTCGTATCTCAGGTGGACTATGACTTCTCTTCTTGTGTCGTCGGTCCACATGACTGGTTGTGGGTTCATGCTACAGTTTCCTTTGTATGTCAGATAAGTTCTATAGCAAGATTGTGTTAATTTCTATTTGTTTCTCTTGATCCTTTATCAATCTCTCGTTGTCGGCCTTGAAATTCTATAACTAGGCCCTAAGGCTCCTTACAATTTCAACCAGATCAGGAGGGGTTTCCACCGCCCTCCTTTCGTCAGATTCTTCGTCTCTATTGTGGGAGCCATCCCCCACTTCATGACATGTCACCATCCTTTAGTCTTGGAGTTTTCTCGTGATTCGCTGACTTCTTGAGTGTTGACAAAAACACTTATTGTTAGCTAACAATATATCAGTTTATGAACAATACACGGTTCAATTTATTAAATGCATACACATAGTAGAAAGTTTCACTCTTTTCTTTAATAACATTTTTAACCAGACTTTTAAGAAAGATGCAAGGTAGGGTGTCACTCCTTTAAAAGTACTCCAAATAGAATTTTTAAGTGATTCGTCCATAAGCCCAAGCAGGCCAAGTGTTGTAACCATGCTCTGATACCATTTTGTCACACACCCACAATGGGGCATAAATAAATTTCACTTTTTCTTAACTTTCTTTAGTTTCCCCTTTCTTCTGTTGCAGGTTCTTGCAATCCATGACTCTTTCCCAAGCCCCCTTTTGAAGGGTTTGAGAAACAGGTGCTAGCTTTCCATGCTAGCCCCTTCCTTCATATGTCCTCAAGCTGTGACCACACTCTCCTATGATCCAACAGTCCCGATCTCCTCTCTCGCGAATCGGGATTTCGCGTTTCATGACTTTGGAGGTTGGCTTACCTTTGTTTCCCCAATTTCCGATTTCCCGATATTCACTTTCTAGATGAATGGTCTGGATCCCTACTTCTATCAATGACTGAGATCTTTTCACGAACTCGGACTTCGCGAGTTGCGAGTTAGTGAAACACTGACTTCTCGCCATGCGTCTCTTTTCGATGGACAGCTAGGATCAAATCACAGCTTCACGTATTGGGTATTTGGATGTGAGTCAACCCTGACTCTTCTGATCCCCGAACTCTCGATGGCATTAGATCAATGGTCCACGATCTTCCGTGATCCGATGGTCCAAATCCTTTCTCGCGAATAAGGTCTTTCCTGATCCCTGATTTCCCAAAATTCACCCGCATCAAATCAACGGTCCGTAATCCTCCGTGATCCAATGGCTGTGATCAAATCATGAGTTCGCGTTTCGTGAGTCGTCACAACTCTTGCCTTTGAATTTCCCGATGTGCGAGTCAGTGAAATGCTGATCTTCCGCCATGTGTCCTTCCCAGCACCAATGACTAGGATCAATTCCACTCTTTCCCTTGTGAATATTCCGAAGTCCGAATCCTCAAACTCTCGGATCTGTTGCCCTCTGTCTACCCTGACGATGGAAGGTTCCAATGATTTTGGAACTTCGGGACTTGGAAAAGTCCATTCTCCTGTATACTTTTGAAGGGTTTAACCCTCGTGCACCTTTCCTAGATCCAATGGTTTTTGGTCCTCACACTCAGATCTGACGGCCTAGTTTTGAACTCCTCCTGCGCGCTCTTCTAATTGTCTGGATATGAATTCCCACAGTCCTCACAGTGCTCAATATAACGGTCACTGTTGCTCCTCCTCCTGAGCTTTCCCTTTCTTCCCTGACTTGGAAGATTTTAGATGTTTCGAAGGCCTCAACCCTTGATCTACCTCCCGTGAGCCTTGATATATGGGTCTCTACTTCTGCTTTCCTTATGGAGCTTATGAAATTGAAACAAGTTCACCTCTTAGACCTCATCTACGCTCTTAAAAAGAGCTTATCTATTCTGAGCTTGGTTCTTAGGGGATTTTGAATTCTCACATACTCTTGTGTTAATCTGCTCGCGTGAGATTGACGGTCCATGACCTTCCTTGATACAACGATCCATATCACGTCGCAACTTCGGGTTTCAGAAGTTTAGTCGTGCCAACGTGTGGATCTCCCAATCTGCGAATCCCCGATCTTGCCAATCCGATGGTCAAGGAGGGTCTCGATATATCCTTAGATCTATGGTCCATATCACATCACAAATTCAGGTTTCGGGAGTTTAGTCACGCCAACGTGCGAATCCCCAATCTCGCCAATTCGACGGTCAAGGAGGGTCCCGATAGATACTAGATCTACGGTCCAGATCACATCACAACTTTAGGTTTCGGGAGTTTAGTCGCACCAATGTGCGAATCTCCTGATGTGTGAATTTGCAAAGATTGAAGGAGTCGAGGCGTTAACGCCTGTGCCCCTTCTTCAAATCTAACAGTCGCGACAGACCCGGGGTTCTCCTGAACGAACATCATCTTTTCATCTTCTAAATGAAAGGATATTCCCTTTCGATACTTGAACCTCACTATTCTTCCTAAGCTTTGTTGGCTCTGAAGGACTTAAGAGTTTTTCACTCTTTCTTTTGAACGTAACGCTTGGAAGCATTCTTCCACACACTCCTTACGTTCATTCCTCACCTCTAGGACTTAATATGGTCTCGGTCTCTACCCACCTTGCAGAGACTCGGTGGATACCTGCACTAACTCTCGTGATCTTGTTAGACTCTATTCTAGCAGTGATTGCAGGGTTTAACCTCCACAATCACAGAAGTACTCGCATGACTCTAGGACGGTGACAAAATTCTCTAGGAAAGTGATTTCAAGGAATTAAACTAGAGAATAAGGAAATCAAGTAGATATGAAAGTTCTCAAGGAACTAATGCATACTTCTAACTTAATCATTCAATATAGAAACCATTATAGGCATATAAATACAAGTCATGCATTCATTATTTCCAATTCAAAGAACAAGGCATAAAAACACTTATCAGAACCATAAGGCGTGATGCGACTGTTGAGAGGGGTGCTCGTTTCCACCCAAGCATAGGCTCAGTCACTCCCAATGGATTTATCATTGGCCACCCCTGAGCTTAGGCCACAATGCTTTGAGATTCAATCTCTCACTTCCAGCTCAACGAAAGTTAGGGACGAAGGTTACTCACCTTCTCCCTATACAGGAATAGATGAGGATGAAGGTTACTCTCCTTCCCCTGACTCAGTCTCTATTCTCTATGATTGGAACTCACTTTCTCTTTCAATCCTTCCTCGGACTTGAGAGTTTTCACTCTCGTCTCTGCATTCTTCGCAGTCCCTCCCCCTACCCACTCCACGCTTCCTTTATTGCCTTCCTCAACAAGATTATGTGTGGCTCGAAATCCCATTCTGTGGTCAGGTCCAGAAGCCTTACAGATGGATGGTCTGCTTCATCCCCTCATTAACTCTTTAGGAGGCCTTCCCACCTACCAACCTGACTGTAATTCATTTCGGGTCAAAGGGTTGTTCTAATCTTGAGCAATTAAAACCAACATAGTACTGGTTCGGTGGAGGTTAACGCAATCATTACGGGTCCCCTCCACCATATTTTCATTAGAAATCGTGGTCTCTCTTAGCACATTCCCTTCTCAGCAGTCATGCAACACATTTCCATTATCTATTAAAATATCAAGGTTTACATTCATCGACCTTCATACAAAGGTCCACCAAATCAAAAATTCACACTTTGAGTTTGCCATAGTTCCTGGCCAATAAATTTATATTTTCAGACTGGGGTAAACAGGGTGTTACAATGTATAATTAGTCTCTTAATATGCTAGTTCAATACTTATTCTTATGCATTTTCAAGAGATTATCACCTTTTGTGCTAACGGTGGTATATAGGAACAAGGTTGCATAGGTACCTTCCCAACACAAGAGCTCTAATTCCTGAGTATGAGTTGTTGCAACTCTTGTTGCTACAAATCTTAGTGTTGCAACTCTCATTGTGTTTCAAGTCTTTCCCCACTGTTTCTATGACTCTCACTACATGATTGTTGTTGCAACTCACCATTATTGTGAATCTCACTACAAGAGTATTGTTGCAACTCTGAGTCCGGTGCTGTAACTCTGCTCCTGTCATAATGGATCATCAGTCAACCACACAACTATCATCCAGGGATCAACCAATCAGTCAAAAAACCATGCAAGAAAATGACATGGGAAATTGGGCACCATAAGGGAATGGATGATTCATCCACCACTTGACATATGGTTGATTTAGTCAGCATGCGCCCGATATTTTCCATCTTTTGGAGAAAAAAATGTAACAAGATGAGACAAACCAATTATTCTCATGGTTGTCCATCGATTTCCTTGATTAACATAGGAATAAATTATTGTATAAAGACCCCTTCTCCCTCTAAGTCAAGGGATGAAGAAAATGCATAAGAAAGCTAGTAAACAAAATTGTATTGATTTGCGCATTTCCTTTAATAAAAGTTTTGTTTCATTCTTGTCCAAGTAATGGTGTGTTGAACGTTTAAGTGCCCTACTATGTTTGTAGACCAGTACCCCTTCTAAGGAGGTAATTCCCCCTCCTTAGCTCAGTATTTTTTGTATCTTCTATATTTTATAAAAGTAGTTGTAGCATCTTTTATATATTTTCATTTATTTCCAACAATCCCTTTATTAACATATTGCTGCAACTCTAGAGATTTTCATTGCTATAACTCTTGATTGTTGTAACTCAATGCTAATATTGCAGGGTATTGTTTTCTGACTAATGAATGAGTAGTTGTAGCATCTCATATCATTTTTCATTTATTTCCAACAATTCATGTATTTAACATTTTGCTGCAATTATAGTATTTCTCTATTAATGCAACTCTTGTTGTCGACCACTCGATGTTGACATTGCAGAACCCTGTCTTTTGATTAGATAATGTGCAACGATAACATCTCTTATAATTTTTCATTTATTTCCAGAAATTCCTCTATTTTACACTTCATTTTAAATCTAATATTTATTGTGTTGCAACTCCCATTGCTGCAACTCTGCACTTACATTACAACATTTAGCTTTATGGTTAACAATTGTGTGGTTTGTAGTTTGAGATAGTTTATTTCCTTTGTTTACAAGAACAATGTGGTTTGATTTATACAACTTAAGGTTTGTTAAATCCTAATACGTGAGCCATAACATATCTGCCACATTAATCAAGATCATTTTAATGCTTGAACAAGTCACCTTTGATGCCTGTGTGATTTACTTTCCTACACGTGTGACCTTACTTTTCTGCAAGTGTGATTTATCTTCTTGCAAGTGTGACCTTTAATTTTCCACAAGTGTGATTTACTTTTCTGCAAGAGTGATTTACTTTCTCGTAAGTGTGATATTTACTTTCCTACAGTGTGATATTTACTTTCCTGCAAGAGTGATCTACCTTCCTACACATGTGACATTTACTTTCCTGCAAAAGTGTGTTTCCATTCCTGCAAGTGTGGATTTGATTACAAGAAGTGGTGTGGTTTAATTTGTTGACTTGATAAAATCATCTTGACATCTTGTCTCGTGACATTCATTTAGAAGTACTACAACTCATTGGCAATTACAACATCACACTTGCATATATGGTGCACAACAATTTGTAAGTTCAATATGACCTCGGATTGATAATTAAATGCACAACTCTTCATTTGATTACTAACTTAATTAGGAAGTGATTGAAAATTCCATCATTTTTGGTGTCGTTGTTGGGGATCCGTCAAAACTATAGTTGTTGGTTTTTTGGATTTTTATTGCAATAGATTGAGTGATATGATTTCTTTTCTACAGATTGTAGAATACCTTTCTAATATTTTTTATGCACATAATTAGGGATCAATGAGGTATATTCATTAGTTCATCCAAAAACCATCGTAAATCTAACAACGTAGGTCACTCTCAAGACAGAAATGAGCATAGTCAACTGAACTATTTGTCACCTACAACAAGTTTTCTTGCCAAAAAGAGGCCTGAGACCTCCACTCAAGAATATGAGATTGTACAAGTATCTATGCAAACAAAAGTTCCACCTTCAAAAGATTTGATCAATGAATGATACTACTCCATGGATTTCATGTTTCCTAAATCACCTTCAGAAGCATAAGACAACCCTTAGAGGGAAATGGCACACAAAATTGTCAAGGAAGAAACCTCTGCCTTTGGATTTCCAATTAGAGGATCAAATGAAGAGACCAAAATGAAGAATATCCCTCATTCAACCTTGACAAATTTTCATGGTCTATCCAAAGAAGACCCCAACACCTTCCTCTTTGAATTCAACATGTTTTGCAGAAGTTATGATTACATGTCGGATGCCTAGAAATTGAAACTTTTCCATGCCACACTCAAGAGCTTTGCACTATGCTGGTTCATGGGCCTTGGTAGGGACAACATCCGCACATGGGAATGAATGACACAAAAATTATTCGAAAAGTACCAAGATTATTGTAAAGACAAATAAATGATGGAGGAATTCTTTAGAATGACACAACATAAAGATGGGAGCCTTGAGGATTATGTCAAAATATTCAACTATAATTTGTCGAGGGAAAAGCAGGGAGATTTGGCTCTAGAGACACGATGTGTCTTATTCTTGAGAGGAGTTTGAGATGGTTGCATTGAAATTCTCAACCTAATGGGAGGAGGAGATATCTCCCAATACGATTATGATGTCATCTTGGAACTTTGTCGCAAATATTCCAAAGGTAATTCAAAGATGGGCAAAGGACTAAGAGATATATTAACAAGGAATGGAAAGACTGTTGGAGGTGGAGTTACAAGAGAAGAAATTGGGAATATGTTAGAGGATTTCAAGACCAATATACTAAATTCATTAAGCTCCCAGTTGGACACACTACAAATGAAGAAGAAGAGGGAAGAAGTAGAGCTAGCTTTGGCTATATTTTGCCTGTAATTTAGAAAGAAACACCCGCGGAGGGAATGTCCATTGGACCAAATTGAGGTTTGTGGAATACACAGTGAATACCATGCTACCATAAACTATCCATCCCTTCCATGATTGAAAGTTGTCTACCATAAAGCCGAGGAACCATGAAAACTATGTTTTTTTTTCTTAGAAACGACCATGGAAACCCAACCTCAAGGTATGGTTCAAGACCAATCTCAGTATTTTAATTCATATTGGAATAGCCCTTCCATACAATATACTTTTCAACAATAGTGTCTTCCAACACAACCATGGGTGGCTCCTCCTCCTCCAATCCAGTTATGGAAACAGGGGTGGAGAAATCCCACTTTAGGAGGCCCTCAATAAGACATAACACAACCACCCATGAAACTTCTCCACCCTTCACAGATTCATGCATCCACACTGGCCCCTCCTCGACCACAATTACTTGCACAACCTATCCCTAACCCTAATAATGAGAGACCAACCCAACCAACACAAGTTGATGGACTTGCCACCTACCCTACTCTACCTCATGTTCGTATTGAATGAGAATGTTTGGAATGAAGAACTAGAACAAGAACAATATCATGAACCTTTGAAAGTCGATCATGCCCATCCTCAACCCCAAAACCCACCCTATCCAGAAACATTAAACCTAGAGAAACTTGTTACTCAGCCCGATTTTGACTTCTTGGGGGAACTTAAGAACGTGTGTGTTAAAATTACATTGTTCCAAGCCATCAAAGATGTGTCCATATATTTGAAAGTGGTACAGGAACTTTGTTTAAGGAAACCTGATAGAAAAAGGAAGGATCCCCAAACTGTCCATGTTATGGGTAAACTGTCAGACTTAATGATGGGGGGATTTCTCGCAGCCAAATACTTTGACCCTGGTAGCGCAATAATTAATGTGCATATTAATAATACACTCATTACCAACACATTAATCAACCTTGGTCTTGCCATTAATGTCATGACGTATGAGACCATGGAAGCTTTAGGACTCACCGGTCTTAGGGAAGCCCCAACTATACTCCAAATTGTTGACATATCAACTATCAAATCGAAGGAATCCTAGAAGATGTAGTGAGTTCCATATATTTGTGGGAATATCTCACTAACTTTATGATCCTACAACCCAAAACCTCTCTGGGGGGGTATCCTTTAATCCTGGGAAGGCCATGGATGACCATTGTTGATGCTTACATTGGTTGTAGGTATGGAAACATGACCATTTACCATGATACCTATAAAAAGCAATTAACATTTCATCCTCCCCCAAACCCAACATAGATTTTGAAACACCACTATGGGCCAATGGAGAAGATAGTGATGAATAAAGAGAATATCATCAAGTCCTCTCCATAAATCAGTATTTATCCATTAGAAGGAAAACCGAATATAATGAAATCAATGATTTCATAGCCTCTTCTTCTTTCTTAACTAACTCACATGTTCTTGACCATGTTATGCATCCAGAAACATAGGATTATCTTGCCTCAACAAGCATCTCACATTTAGAACATGAGTCCTCAGTTGAAAAAGAACAAGGTTCCACCACATAAACCATATAAATCAATCATGGGAAAACCTTGAACATCAGTCAGGGATTGACTGGACAACAAAAAGATCGACTGGTTAAAGTGCTACAAAAGAACAATGACATCTTTTTCTGGGACTAATATGACATGAAGGGAATCCATCCTAACTCGTAACACACCATATATACATTCAAGAAGGATCTAGACCCATTTGTCAGCGCCAATGCCAGATGAATCCAACAATGAGGACATAGTTAAGGAAGAGCTACATAAATTTCTCACAACCAACCTTATCTATCTAATTTTTAACAACCAATGGGTCTCCCCTGTCATCCTAGTACTAAACAAGAATGGAAAATGGAGGATTTCTGTGGACTATTGAGAACTCAACAATGCAACACATAGGGACCATTTCCCACTTCCATTCATTGACAGATCCTAGATACATTAGCAGGGAAGAAATACTTTTCTTTCATCGATGGATTCAACAGGTATAACCAGATCCAAATCATGCCTGAAGATCAAGACAAAACAATGTTTACTTGTCCATGGGGGACATTTTCCTATCATTTTCTTCCATTCAGGTTGTGTAATGCTCCTTCCACCTTTCAAAGGGATGTAATTGGTATATTCTGTGATTTAATTCATGATTGTGTGGAAATCTATATGGATGAATTCATGACATATGGAAACGAATTTGATGAGGCATTGGAAAATTTATAGAAAACATTAATAAGGTGTAAGGAATCGAACATTTCCCTCAACAATGCAATGATGTTAACTAATGGCATTGTATTGGGACACCACATGTTAGGTAAAGGTGTCCAAGTGGATCTGACAAAAATCAAGGTAATATTAAACTTCCCGACTATGCATTTGCAAAAAGAGGTACAAAGTTTCCTAGGATATGTTGGTTACTACTGTCTCTTTATTGAAAATTTCTCACAAATTGCTCGTCCATTGTTTGCTTTTCTTAACAAAAATTGTGATTTTTTGTGGACAAAAAGCTACCAACATGCACCCAAAGAACTAAAATATAAGGTGTTTTAGGCTCCTATTTTGAGGGGGGGTAATTGTGTTGATATTATGGTAGTTGTGGGAGGTATTAACCTCTACATGTAACCTTTGATGAGTCTAGAATATTCTGGGAAGCAAGAGAAACCCTAGAAGGTTAGGAAATAACCTTAGAAGACAAGTCGGCTCAAGATAATAATTTATATTAAATTATTATCCTCCAGAAGTAGAAGTCAGCCCAGTTAGGTCACTTGGAAGACTATAAATAAGAGGGCGCTAGAGCTCATTTGTCACACTCACTCTCACAACTGCATAAGGACAAATGGTGCAAATGAATGGAGGAGAGTTGCAGTTGCTACAATGGTGACTTGGTTTTTTCGGTTATGGTTTGAACTTTCTTCTTGGTATGTTAGCTCTGCAGAGAGGTATGCTACCTTGGTTGGATATTGGTTCTAGGGTTTTCTTTTGGAATTATTATGTCTGTCAAGGTTAAGGTGCTCAGGGGTGGCATTTGTGCCTATGGTTGGGTGAAAATATTGAGATATTGTCTATGGTGAAATGAGCACACCTTTTATTCTAACAGGTTATGGGCCCACACTATCTTTGGACAGTCTAACCACTGGAAGTTATATTGGGAGGATTTGCTCAGTTTCAGTTGTAGTTGCAGTCAAAGTTTTATTGTAGCAACAAAGCCCTAACACTCATGTTGAGGCACCTTAAGTGAAGCGCTTGACCTAATTCCTGGATGAACTAGTGTGCGCTAGCCTAGTGCACCTCTTGGTACTCTCAACAAGCAAAGCCATCAATTTTGAAATTTTGGTCAAAGTCAACATTTGACCAAGTCAAAATCTAAGGTTGACCAGTAAAACAAAATGGAAGGAATTTATGAAGACATAAAACCTAGCATGAAGAAATTGTATGATGTGCCCAAGAGAAATCTACAAAAAGGAACATTATGAGGTTTACCAATCCTCTAGCAGCTAAACCTATGGTACACCAAAGTCATTCTAAGGTTTACTGCCACAATTGGGTAACAAAGGTATGTACCTATACATGTTATTTTAATTTGTATCATTAGCATGAGTGTGTTTGTAGGGAATGTACAAGGGATCTTGTCCAAAGCAGTGATCTTGGATTCAGTGTATTCATAATATCAACACACTCTCTAGGTTTGACTTGATATATCTCTGGTTGTTATGACATTATGAACTTCTAGTCAAGGTTATAAGTTGAATTTAGTCAAAACCTTATAAGGTTGAGTTTGTATTCTCTAACTCACTTTTCTGTCAAGATAACATATTATTTTAATTTTAAGGGACAAGATGAAAAGGATACTTGTCCCAGAAGAAAATCAATTCAAGTGGAAAAATAACAGGACTCCAGGTATCCTTGTGAAATATGTTAACAAACCTTTTATGAACAATCTTTGTGGCACTTTCATAGAATAATTTTATAAGGATGACACAATACTTGCAACAACTGCCAGATGGGAAACAATCAAAACATATAGAAACTAACTTAAAAGGACTCAGAGGAAGTCGGTAATTAAAAGGAAACTAGAATAGGCTTGTGACACTTTGAAGAAAGCAAAGAGAGGTGCAACAGATGAAAGAATGGGCTCTCTCCGGTTGAGGGAATTGATTGCAGAACTACAGAAACATGCAGTCTTAGAATAAAAACAAGGAAGTTCTAGATATTTCTCATTCAGGCATGAAGCCAGGATTAGGAGGGAGATAATCCCCAATGATATGGTCCATTGAAAAATACGTAAAGACTTGTAAATGGAATCTTTGATATATACGAGGCAAGATTCAGGGATAGAGGGTTATCCCAAAAGGAGGGAGAATACTATGATGACAACTTGTTCCAGTAACCAGATATACCTCTACCTGAGCCATTATATCTCTTGCAGTATCCATGGGTTGGATTTTAGATCAGATGGATGTAAAGACTATTCTTCTCAACATAGTAATTGAAGAAGAAGCATATGTAGAGAAACCTCAAGGTTTTGAGGTATACCAAAAAGAGACCCATGAAAGAAGATGGAAGAAGATCTTGTATGGATTCAAGAAACTTGGTGCAAAGCCTCTCATGTATAGCAAAAGCGTGGTGAAAAATTCTTATAACAGAGGAAGTGTATCGAAATAGTTCTTCAGAAGTTCAGGATAATGGCTTGCAAATCCATAACAAACTCCCATGATGACAGATCTGAAGAAGTTGAGAGACTCTGATCCAGTAGACCCATCCATGTATTGACAATTGAATGGCTCGTTGATGTGTTTGGATAATACTCAGTCAGATATTTTATTTTTTGTGAGAATAGTTTCAGGTGGAACCTAGCCATGAGAATTGAATAATTGCAAAGCATGACTTGAAATGTATTCATGGGACATTTGAGTTATATATATATCTGCATGGAATTATTGATTTAGATTGGGAAATAAGTGCATATAACAAAAGAAGTGATTCTTGGATATGTTTCAGTTTGAGATTTTCCATGATACCATGGGATAGCAAGAAACATAAGTATGTTGCACTCAGCACTACATAAGCAAAGTATATTGTAGATTGCAATGCTTGTATGTAATCAATGTGGCTCTGTAAGTTGGTTTCTAGACTATTTGATCAGGTGTTGGATTCGACCATGATATATTGTGATAACCATAGCTATGTGAAGCTCTCAGATAACTCGGTGTTCCATGACATGTCGAAGCACATTGAGATTAAGTACTATATCTCCACTGATGAGAAGATAATTTTTTTTTTTGGTAAAGCCTCTGTCCAAGATGAAAAGTTTGCGTACTTAAGAGACAAGTTTAGACTCATGGAGATGACTTCCTTATTGGAAAAGGAAGTGATTACTCCCTAGGTTGGGAGGGAAAAATGATATGTTATTGATATATGGACATGCATTTTCCAGTTTGGAAAATGGTCCAGATTGGGCAGTCACTTTCCAGTTTGGAAAATGGTCCAGGATTTGTTTTTTGATGGACAATTATTTTCCAGTTAGGAGAATGGTTCAGAACAAACATTCATGGTATGAAAAATTGTTGATGTACCATAGACAATGATTCCCCTTATAGCTAGTGTGGGGGAATGGTCCAGGACAATCATTCTCCTTGGTAATCACTTTGAGAAGTGGTCAAGCAGAATGGTCCACTTCTTCGGGTAGTCATTCTTTCGAAGTTCACAATTGTGAGAATTTTCGAAGAATGGTATGATGTAGTAGGTTGGTGCAGGACAATCATTTTCGTAGGAAATGCTACAAACAATCATTCCCTAGGGCATACTCATTCTCAAGGTTGCATTGTGAATTGTTATAGAAGAATGGCCCAGTTAGGAATGGTCCAAGTTCAGTAATGAGGGACAACCATTCCTTAGGGCAGACTCATTCTCTAGGTTGCACTATGAATCGTGCTGGAAGAATGGCCCAATTAGGTTGAATGGTCGAGGTTCAACAATCAGGGAGAGTTATTCTTCTATGCTTGGGAAGAATAGTCCAGATATCCCATGGCTGATGTTTAACTTTTCGAGGGCAGATGCTCTTCTAGATCTCACAGATGTGAGTGGAAGAATGGCCCAGATGACTCAGTTTATATCATGACATTGTTAATGCAGGTTGATATCAGATGATATGATTGTTGTGGAGATTGTATGTCTCTAGACAGTAGTTGTATGCTATTGTGGTGGATCTAATCCACTAGTAGTGACTATGTATCATTGGCTAGTATTTGTTTGCTACTAGGAGTGGTTGTGTACCACTCGATAATAGTTATATACTACTATGAATAGACACAATTTTGTTCTATTGGATGGCATTGTAGAATTTGTATGCTACTATATGACAGGGATGATTTTAAGGATGGAAATTTATTTTAAAATGTAGAAACCTTGACAAATCTTACTAATCCTTCATATGTCAACTATAAATGTTTGGCGATATTTTTGTAAAAATTTTCAAATTTCTAAGTATTTTATATAGTTTTTATAAAATTTGGCTATTTTTAAGGTAAAATAATTTTATCCTATAGAATTTGGGCGAATCATTTTTAAAACAATGAATCTCATTTTTGGAAAAACCATGGAAAATTAGCCCATGAGCGAAATTTAGCCCCTAAAATCATCCCTGCTATATGATTTCCATGGAGACTACCACTAGTGTTGGAGATGATCTCCAACTAGATGGATAGTCAGTGTGATGATGGACATACATTCTCCAAGCAGAGAATGGTCTTGGAAGAACAAATTGTTGGTGGACATACATTCTCCCTGTGGAGAATGGTCTTGGTTGACAGATTGTTGACGCATCATGGAATGGTATTTTTTCTGAGGCACAATTATTGGCCCAATCAGGTTGAATAGTCCGCCTCCTAAGGAAATGACGTCTCATTTAGGGCGGTTGATATGGGACTGATATTTTCTAAGGCATATGGGTAGAGATTAATCTCTATGGTACATATGACTCGATTAGAAAATAGTCTGAGAATAACATTCCTATAGGAATGGTCTCTGTAGCCCATAGGGTGGATTTCAACATCCGAGAGGACTGACATTCTTCTAGGACGTAGGTACAGATTAGAAGAATGATCCTTGTGGCCCATTGCAGGGCTTTCAAGATCTGTTGGGACAACTATTCTTTTAGGACGTATGTCAAGATTAGAAGAATGGTTCTTGTATCACTTTGTTGAGTGAGTAACTTATTCAACATCATGCCTGATTACTTAGATGGTATATGGCATCGAGATATGATACAGTTGATGCTATCAGATGATACTAATAGTGGTAATGTTTCTTGTAAGTTGATCTATGTGATCATGAGATAGCATGTGTGGCTACGATGATTCTACCAGTTGAATGGTCTGTTTGTGCTCAAGAGAATTTCCTTTAATACCTCCCTAGCTAGGAGGGAGTGTTGATATTATGGTAGCTGTGGGAGGTATTAACCTCTACATTTAACCTTTGATGAGTCTAGAATATTCCGGGAAGTAAGAGAAATCCTAGAAGGTTAGGAAATAACCTTAGAAGAAAAGTCGTCTCAAGATAATAACTTATATTAAATTATTATCCTCCAGAAGTAGAAGTCGACCCAGTTAAGTCACTTGGAGGACTATAAATAAGAGGGCGCTAGAGCTCATTTGTCACACTCACTCTCACAACTGCACAAGGACAAGTGGTGCACATGATTGGAGGATAGATGCAACTGTTGTAGTGGTGACTTGGTTTTTTTGGTTATGGTTGGACTTTCTGCTTGTTTATGGTTTGAACTTTTTTCTTGGTACGCTAGCTCTGGAGACAGGTACACTACCTTGGTTGGCTATTGGTTCTGGAAATATTATGTCTATAGGGGTTAAGGTGCTCGAGGGTGGCATTTGTGCCTATGGTTGGGTGACAATATTGAGATTTTGTCTATGGTGAAACAAGCACACCTTTTATTCTAACAGATTGGTCCCTTCTGTTTCATATCTCTACAAATGCATCAGAGACCATCATTGGAGTTGTTCTAGGGAAACTAGAAAGGAATGATCCATATGCAATCTACTACATCAATAAAAGTATTTCACCCACATAACTAAATTATATAGTAACAAAGAAAGAGTTTCTTGTGGTAGTACATGCAATTAATAAGTTTTGACATTACATCACAGGATATCCAATAGTAGTGCACACTGACCATGCTGACATAAAATATTAATGAACACATCTATCACTAATGACAGGGTAACTAGATGGTTCTTGTCACTACAAGAATATGATATAACCATTTTGAATAAACCAAGGAAGGATAATGTAGTGGCTAATTTTCTTTCAAGACTTACATCTAATGAGAATGAGCCACATGTAGAAGATTATTTCCCGGATGAACACCTATTTGAAGTTTCTACTAACTCTCCTTGGTTCACATATATCTCTAATTCTTGGATGCGTGTACACTTCCACACCATTTATCTACAAAGGAGTGGTAGAATATCATCAAACAAAGTTGAAGATTCTCATGCATCGACAGGTGTCTCTTCTACACAAAATTAGATATCATCACCAAAAGATCTATGAGAGAAGACGAGATCTATGAGATCTTGAAGGATTTCCATGATGGTTCATGTGGGGGACACTTTGCAGATAAGAGGACTGAGTACAAGCTATTTCATCAAGGGAACTATTGTTCCACTATATTCAAGGACTATGTAAAAAGGTGAAAATGTTTCCAGCGCATGAGAATACCGGTGCAATCAAACAAGATGCCATTGTAACCACAGTTGGTATTTGAACCCTTTGATAAATGGGCCATGGATTTTGTAGGTCTAATCAATCCTCCCTCCCACCATAACTCCTACATCCTAGTATGCACAAATTATGTCACAAAATTAATGGAAGCCAAGACACTCCGAGCCGCAATAGAACAAGTAGTAGTGGGATTTCTTCATGAAGAAATCTTCACCAGATTTGGGATACCTCAAGAAATAATTACTAATGGAGTGACTCAATTTACTTCAAGACTCATTAAATACTTGATGGACATATACAAGATCAAACACAGGGTTACCACACCATATCACCCGTAGGCCAATGGACATGTAGAAGGGAAAAACAAAATTCTTGAGGCCATCGTCACCAAGACTGTCAGACTACACCTGAAGGATTGGGCTAACAGATTCCCTGAATCTCTATGGGCCTACCAAACAACATGGAGTACTACTAGTGGATGCACCCTATATGAATTAGTGTATGGAAAGAGAGTACCATTTCCAATTGAAACATAGATCCAAACACTTAGAACAACTATTCAACTTGGAATGGACTTAAATGAAGCTTAGAATCAGAGACTCCTCCAAATCAATGAACTGGACGAACTTTTCCATTCTGCCTTGCACCACACAATAGTAATACAACATCAAAGATATCGGTGGCACATAAAGTTCATAAAAAAAAAGAAATTTAAAGCTAGAGTCCAGGCCTTTTTATTTGACTCCAAATTCAAGGATTTAAGAGGGAAGTTTCACACTCGATGGCTTGGGCCTTATGAGATTGATATTGTATATGAAAACAGGGCCATCAAACTTCATACCATTGATGAAGAGATAACTCCTCTGATGGAAAATGGACATAGGCTTCGATTATATCATAGACCCCTATCCAAGGAATCCTTTTTGAAGAGGATCACTAGTGGATGGCCTGACAATGATCTAAAGATTGTTAACAAGGGGGGAACACTTGTTGAATTATTCATTCTTGTTCTAAAAAAAAAAACCATGTATGAAAACTCTTAGGGGAATACATGGGGGCATGTTTTTTGAAAATCATCCTATATTGGCAAATGACATGTTTGAGAGAGAGAGAGAGAGAACTTCATGGTTTCATGATGGTTATGTTAGGATCCTTATGATCAAGTTTTTTAATAATATTTTTCAGGATATGTAAGGGAGAAGAATGCTACAATTCCATTTTGTAGCCCTAGTGCTGCAACTTTGGAATCTTGTTGCTGCAACTCTGAATGTTGACGTTGCAACTCCACTGCTAAAGTACCAACAAACAATTTGGGTAAAGATGATTCCTGTTGTGACACCATGTTGATATGCATTTATGGCCAATGCGTGTTGCCACTCCAAGAGCTATGTTGTTTCAACTCTCCACATCGCTGCAACTCTGGCACATTACTGCAACTCTGTGCACTGTTGTTGTATCTCTACACATTGTTGCAACTCTGAACACCACTGCAAATCCGAACACTACTGCAACTTTGGAGCATTGCCACAATTTTGGAGACTGCTGCAACTTGAGAGAACTATTGTTGCTACTCTGACCGTTGTTGCAAATCTCTATGCCAATGAGGATCCTAGTTGTCCTGTAAGGTCAACACACCAACGCAACGAAGGTACAATCTATCACGACCACACATGGTAAGTCATAAGGTATCTCTCTCGAACTTGTGTAATGAATTTGAATTTATCGACATCTTATGACCTGATTGCATCACTCACCACCTCGTCACACACTCATAATCACCCAACTAATGAAATAATTACCACATCACATTGTCATTCCCTATTTTAAAATTATCCAACCTCTGAACTGTTCATTCTGTGTTGCACTCACAGTTTTCTTAAGATCTGAGCAAGAATAATGGGGCACTCACTAAACAACAAAGAACCTATAGAGATTCTCTTGCTAGAGGCATATGAGAATATCAGTGAAATTTTCCATCAAGGAGGCTTGATGGAATACTTAAACAGGCTACGAGGGTATGATGACAATGTGGCACTTGAATTTACCATCAACTTCAGAGAAATTAGGACTGAAGTAGAAGGAACGATGGTGTAGGAGACAAAGGAAGTGATAGTAGAGGTGACTGAGCTTCCTCAGATAGGGGAGCACTGATATTGCCAATGGAGGTCAAAGCATGAAATCCTACAACAGTTCCTCGATCTGGGAGAATCTCCAGTCAAGAAAGGGTCAAGATTCGACAAAACATCATTATTGAGCCCATGGTAACATGTTTCCATAGTAATGAAGTGATACATCACCTGTGAGGGCCACTACAGGGCTACATACCTACAACATATCCATTTAATGGACCACCTGCGACATGGCAGGTTGGTTAGCATGTCATTTTTCCTCTGGAGGACATCACAGACCATGACCGCACATGCACAAACATCTGTTCGTTCTAGGGAATTCTCTCACACCACGGGCTCATAAAACTTTTGGTTGAGTGTGCACTACATGGGGAGGGCAAGAGATGGAGCGAGGTGGTATTTACACTCCAAGGATTAAGCAAATCACCCAACTTCATTTCCAAGACGTAAAGCTAAACTTTAAAATGAAATAAATTTTTCGCTACCTCGTCTCAACAATATAATTAATATATAATTATATATATACATAAGGTCTATTTATATCTATAGTTACTTCGCTGTCTTAATTGAAAGTAAGGAACAATTTAATTACATAACCAATTTTAAAATAAATACAATAAAAATATAAAACAATTAATTAAATAATTAAATGCAAGAGGCAACAACTAAAAGAAACCACATTTCATTCTTCAAAAGACCATTAAGGCAATTGGATTAAAATGCTATAACTCTTACATACTAGGGAAGCAAGGTGTAAACTTAATACCCAGATAAG
>JZKD02S1913767.1:338596-352806 GCA_000966675.3 Picea glauca
AAAGGTTGTCCTTGAAACTGGTTGATGTAATATTCTCTGGCATGCACCCAATTGATGTATACATCTCCCACATAGCACCTCGAGTCTCTATCAGTCCTTGTCAAGTTAGATGATCAAGGATAGAGACTACACATGGGCCATTCTTTTTAGACAAGTCACATGGCCATCTGAGGAGAATGTGTCATTCTCCTTATCCAAGTCACATGGCCATTTCAGGAGAATGTCTACCTGATGCTAATACATGGAGAACATCAATGCCCTAGGCCATTCTACTTAGCCAAGTCACATGGCCATCTGAGGATAATGTCTACCCGATGCATATGTATCTCGAGTCCTTGTCGGTCCTTATCAAGTCACATGATCAAGGATAAAGACTACGCCTGGCCCATTCTTCTTAGCCAAGTCACATGGCCATCTGAGAAGAATGTTCCATTCTCCTTATCCAAGTCACATGGTCATGTGAGAAGAATGTCTACCCGATACTGCCATCTGAAGAAGCATCAACACCTCGAGTCTTTGTTAGTCCTTGTCAAGTCACATGATCAAGGATAAAGACTATGCATGGGCCATTCTCCTTATCCAAGTCACATGGCCATATGAGGAGAACGTTTTCCTGATGTTGCTCAAAACATCAACATTTCCCCCTCACATAATAGTGATATTCAAAACATTTTGATACATCCATGCTATAAACCTCCCTCAAGTCAACACGAACCAACTAGTCAACTATATATCCGTCCGTCTCACTTATGGTAAACACTAGCACAATATAACCTTTATGGCAATTAAGAACTGTGTGATTGAGGGAGAAGGTGAGTGGACAACCATAAAAAAAAACTGCTCCCTCGTCAAAAGTTTTTGGTAAAAATTATTATTTTGTGAAATTTTTTAATACGATACATTCATAATTTATTTTCATTTCATATTTTAGTTTTTCATTAAAAAATAATATTATTTTCTTATCATATTGAAAAAAACAATTTTATAAAAAATAATCAAATATCCATATCATACTCATGAAGTGTTTTTTTTTTGTTTTTGTAAATTATTCTATCATCAAAGTTCATACAAAAATTCCCAACTATTGGTCTGCCACTTGGGAAACCAAACTAGTAGTAGAGGAAAATATTACCAGTCCATACAATTTGATCAATGTTCTTAAATAGACTCAAACTTACTAAATAAGCAAAGTATATAATAGACTGAGAGCAACTAGAATCTATCACTAAAGCATTCTCTCTCTTCATTTTAACAAAATTTGAAAGAAAACCATACTGGCTAATCCATCGGAGGAGGGGCTGGTGGCTCCTATGGAGGAGTGATCACTTCCTTCCTATTGATTTGGTTTGTTGCTGCTGAACTAGCGGGCGTAAGATGCGACATGATTTCGCTAAGGAGGAGGTGGAATTCATCAAGATGGAGTTGGATGGTGCTATGTGCTTCTTCCTTGGTTTGCAACATTCTCCCGAAAAGCATCTTCATGTGCTAGTAAATCTCTACCGTGCACCAGTATTTTGACTCCTGCCCATGAGAGCTTCAAATGCTAGGCACCCAATTGATAATTCCCTCATCCACTTTCTGTGTTGGAGTAAGAGTGTGCTCTGTCCGAATGTCCTCTTCAACTTCTGCTATTTTCTCCTGGATACACTACAAGATAAACTCTTGGAAAGTTGACGTTGTTGCACGAGCTTCTTGTTGGACTCTAGTGGTGGGAGTTCTCTCATCTCTAAGATTGGAGCAAGTTTCAGAAGGAAAACCTCCACCTATGCTCTAACTCCTGCTATAACCTCTGTAAGGAGCCATGATGCTTATCAGATGTTGAATTAACCATAGGAACTCGATTGTTCTCCACAAGTTGGTGGACCATATGCAACATTTCTTATCATGAAGATTGGTTTGATCCAGAGCTTCTCTGTTATTTCCGCAACGAATATCTTAAGGCCCAGGGCAATCTAACAGTTTAATCCTTTCACGTCCCTTTGTAATCATTATGGTGAGTTCGAAAATCTCGTTGGATCCATTCCTTAACTAATGCGTACCACCTTCGTGCTCCCTTAACTACGAAATTAAATGGGAATGGTACCATTTGTACTGAAGGTCGCCTGCCTGGCATATGCCACGTGTTGATTTTGAAACTAGAATGTTTCCAAACCAACATCTCAACCTCCCGTGAGGATAGGCGAGAAGAGACGAGAATGTTACCCTAGGTTTTAATCCCAAGACATAAAGAACATTAGACCCTAACAACATAGAAGTCTAAGCATGAATTTTGTATCTATGATTTTGCAATACTTGATTTTTATTGTAATTTTGCAACTTATATTATTTTGTATTTTCTTTTATAATTAAAATATGAATTAAGAAAAGTTAATGTGAATAAATAATGCAAATGTTAAAGAAAAATAAAATAAAATACAAGCTAGAGTTAATTCAATTAGTGTTTAAAAGAACTACTTCTAATTAAAGAACATGTTGAAATGACTTTTTTTTTAATTTGTATGAAGTGTTAGTAAAAATTATTTGGAACAAAAATTAATGATAATTAATTTTACCAGTGCCTAGAGTAAAATAATTAAAAGAAACTTAAAGATTAGTTATATATATATATATATATATATATATATTAAGTAAGAGGTTTCATATATTAAGTACCTACTAGAGGCAAAAGAGAGGTTCCAAATACATAGATTATCCTGCTGTGATGACTGGGCTGCCCCAACAGAGGGGAAACCAGCCCAGTCAACAACCTAGTCAGCAAATGCATAACTGTATACTAAAAAGAGATATGTCTGCAACAATATAGATAATCATAAAAAGAGAGAACCTGACACATCATCAGACTAGACACCGGACGCGTAACCCGGCCAGGTGGCAATGAGGTCCCCTGGCCAAGGTTCCTCTTCGACAACTGTCGTCTCGTATCCCCACTACTTCTCGTCCTGCTTCGTGGTCACGACATCCGGGTTGTTCTTCATGCTATCCTCCGCTTCCCTGGTCGCATTCCCACTTCGCTCCGGTCTCGACCCTGCTGCACTCTGCTTTGCCATATCCTCGCATGGAGTAGCTGCCCATTGCATTGTGGTATCCTCAGTTGTTCTCGCACTCCCCATGTCGTTTCCTTCTTTGGCTTCTGCTGCGGGATGATGCATGGGGGTTTCTCCTTCCAGGGGTGAAAGAACCCCTTCGTGCAGGGAGGTTAGAAGCTGTAGAAAAAGCGCCACCTTATCGTTGGTGAGTTGCAGCCTGAAATGCAAGTCATCCACCCCCTAGTGGAGTTCAAAGACAAGGCCATAGAGGATGGCCACTTTGTCTTTCAGCTACTCGTTGTTTGTGGAGTCGGGGGTGGGGGGGGGCAGAGTGCCCAGTCTTCCTCGGAGGAGGAGGTTGGTCTGCCCCTATGTCTCTAGGGAAAGCCGGGCTCAGAGGGTGGACTGGTGCAATCACAGCGGGGAGGAAGCACAAGGAAGAGATGGGTAGCCGCAGAACCAGTTCAAAGCAATTGAAATTCATGGTCGGCGGGTTGAGAGAAGAAGAGCTATGGGGCTCGGGCTGGGGGCGGATAGAATAATCAGTGGGTGTCAAAGCACGCGAGGAGGTGGAGGGCCAACGCGGTCGCCAGGGAGAGCCCCGCCGTGGCCTCCCTCTTAAACATTTTTTGTGCTTAGGCATGAGTTGCGCAGGACTGTGGTCGTCGGGCTGCGTGAGAAGAGAAACCTCCGAGGGCCAGTGATCCGTCAGGATTTTTCGAAATGACTATGGTTGAGTTTTTATTTGCATGCATTTATTAACCATTGGGAAACTTTAATGAAAGAGCGAGAAAAGCAAATAAATTATACATCCATTAACATAATTGCAATTCTGAAATGCAATGAAAACAACAAACCATAATGCACAAGTTTGATAACGGAGTTCGGCAACTTTGCCTATGTCTCCGGGCCTTTTTCTCTGTGAGGGAGGCTTCTTGATTTCTTTTTGAAAGTTTATTGGTACATATTTACAATTGCCGATTGGATCCTAGAATGATCTGGTCTTGTTCTCCATGATCTCTAGAATCTTGCACAACTTACGGCGCCTGAAAAGGATATAACGAACTCTCAGAAATCGTCCGACAGCATCTCTACCTCAACAGCTCCTCTGCCTCAAACTGGCTTAGACCTGGCTTTGCCTCAGCATCTTTGCTCTCCAAAACCGTCAAAAATCTCTCAAAGCATGACCAACTGGATTCAACATAGCCTTGGTTAAATAGTTGGGAAAGTTGGTTGCAATCTCCAACTTCCTCCCAAGAATTAGGCTCTTAAAAAGCCCAATAACTCCCAATTACAATAAAAATGGGTTTAATTACATTTAAATTGCCAAAAATGGTTTAAAAACCACTTTCAAACTATATAATATAGTTATAATTGGGCTAGCCCCCTAACCGCACGCGCGGCCCCCTTGGCTGGTCATATGGCAGGTTCATGTGTTGTAATGAAACCAAGGGTCGGGGCTTAAGCCCCGGCCCGCGCCCTTTTCCACATACCACATAATACAAAAATAAATATATGTGAAATGGTATTGTTAACAAGGATCAACGGGCGGCCTAATGGTTAAAGGAATGTTGCGAAAACTTTGTGTTGTGGGATGTCCCGGGGTCGAACCCCGTGAACTCCCGTTTACATTTTACAAAGAAAATATAAACCAATCAACGGAGGGACACGTGGCGCCCCAGCATTGGCCCACGTACCCTCTTTTCATTCGCTTCCAATACGACACGTGTCGACACCCCATTGGGCAACAATCAACTAACCAATATGCGCCACATCGTCAAACTGCCACGTCATTTGTACGGTCGCCATGTCATCGCCGCACGTGTTGCTGACGTCATCATGTGCCACGTGTCAACACCTGATTAGTCCACGTCATCCGCCGTACTGCCACGTGTCAACCTGCCACATCATCTGCTGACTTCATCCGTGCCACGTGTCACCCTTTCAGTGGTGACATGTGTCACCCCATGATTCATCCAAATCCACTTGACACGTGTCACCTCCTGGTGCTGCCATGTGTCGCGTCCTGGTGCTGCCACGTGTCGTCGTACGGAATCCCCACGTCTCGTCCCCTGGTGCTGCCACGTGTCCTGTACGGACCTGCCACGTGTCGTCCCCTGGTTACGCCACGTCATTATACGGAATGCCACGTCAACTGTACGGACTGACACGTGTCACTGTACGGACTGACACGTGTCACTGTACGGACAGGTACAGTCAGCATCCAAAATTTTCCCTGTTTGGCTCGGCGGACAGAATGCGATATCTTCTTCATACGGACTCCGTTTGCGATAAAAATTATACCACCGGAATCAGGAAGACGAGCCGGACGCAATGGTGCTGGTTTCGTCGGATTCTGAGCACTTTCATTTTTGAGCATTTTTCATGCCCTGACAGCCTGCTGAATCCGATTTCGGATCAGCCAGTGAGCACAGTCAGAGGATGGACATGGCTGCGAAGGGAGAAGCCCAACGAATCACCAACAAAGATAATGAACAAGGCCGAGTGAGAGTGCCATAATACAATACAAAGGCTGAGGGTGAGCATAAACGGCCCTTCCCATCGCAATAAGGGTGCTTTAATGCTGCGGGAGGGTGGCATACGGCGGCACGAGCCCGTCACATGGCTCCGTGCCCCGTTGGCATATGCCCCCCTCTGTCATACTCCACGTGTTCCCTGCTAACACCCCATCCGGGGGAAAGATTAGTTATATTAACAAGAACTAGTTTAAACAAAAAAAATTCTATAATATTTAATTTTTAGTCTTTATATAAATATACTTATAACAAAAGGAAATATAATGCTATGTTTTTTATTTTCTTTTTAATGTTTTCAATTAGTAAAGTAATAGTTAAATAAAATGAAGCAAATAAATAAAAGAACTATATACAAAATAAATAAATAAAAAGGCATCAATAAATGTGTTTGTATTTCTTTGTTTTCTTTAAACATTTAAAGAATAAACAACAAAATCACGAGAGATAAACTCTAGAGTCAAAAAATAAGTTTAATATTTTTTTTAGACATAACCCCCATACATTTCTTAGATTCTTTGATGCTTTCAATCCCCTGCGTAGGCTTGGACCAGAGTTTTTGTCTTTAACCATTCTAAATGGAATCAACCTCATACAATAGAATAGTCAAGTATAAAAGAAAGTGAAGAAAGATTAAGTTGAACATTGAATAGAGCAATGGTAGTGAAGCACAAGGAAGAAATTTGCATACCAGAAAATTGATTAGTACTGAAAGGAAATCAGACCTAAAACAAAACTGTAATATTCCCACTAATATTTTTGGTACTTCGTTTGGGTTTTAATTTGTAGTTTTTCACCAAATGTTTGCTGGTTTATATTTCCTGGTTATGAGAAAAATGAATAACATTGGACTTGAAACCAAAATAAATGGAAAATTAAGTAATATCTAACTTGATAACTCAATTGTAAAGTGTATTAAATATCCCACAACAATAATAATACTAAAAATTCACAAAATACCATGGCACAGTAAAAGAGGAACCTGATATACACCATTTGAGGCTGCCTCAACACACTTTTGGAGTGGCTTAAGTCTAATATTCTTATTCCCAATAAAAGTAGTGACATTCACTGATAGGACATCGCCCAACAATGTAGATTTAGCACCCAACCATGTGTATACATGCCCAACAATACAATCTATGTACCCAACAATCAATATATGTGCCCAACAATACAGTCTATGTACCCAACAATGGATATAGGTGCCAAACAACATAGATTGAATGTTCAACAATGTATATATGCGCCCAACAACACAGATAAAGTGCCCAACAACATGGAAAACAACCCACAATCATTTACCAGCTTCCCCCACTCAAGAAAACATTTTCCTCGACATAAAATGGTGCGCCCAACTTGCTATAAGAGTGTAGGAAGGAAGGAATTCGCCCAACTGCTAGAAATTGACCACATCAACAATTTATTTGACCTATTGAGATGTAAAACGACCCACTAATAAACAAACTCATACCACTATGGTAGTTCCATTCGTTACACAGGAAAACTAGTCATCAATCGACCCAAAAACTCAATTGCAATAAGGTAGATTGTGTAGCAGTGAAGATCATTGAGAAAATATGAGTGATTTCCTCCCACAACCAACTAAGATGTATCGTTGCAACACTGAAACCAGTAAACAATGAAGGGTTTCACAAAACCTAGACTCTTCTCCAAGAGCTCTCCAAAATATTTTCTCAAATGAACGATATGCAAGAATATCCTAGAATCCTCCTATCCCGTTTTATTTTATATTTCCAACTTGAGTTTTTCTTTCCTTCTCTTATGAATGTGGGATAATAACTACACTTGATTTTTTTCTGTTCTTCATGTTCCCTTGATTATTTTCCACCCTAGCCCACGGGAACTCAATTAAGCTAGTGAAATTCCCTCTTAGAGAGATTAGGCAGATGGGGAAATTACAACGACAAACTTAATAAACAAACCATTCACCTCATGGTCACAAGAAAAAATTAGTCTCTCTTCATCCCTTTCGTTACTTTGCAAGATGTCCCTACTATCAACAACTTCATCAAATCTCTACTGAAAAAGAATGGAGAATGAATGATAAAATGAAAAAAATATCACAAGACTCCTTGCATACCTCCTCTAAACATTTTCCCCTCTTCTCTGTTGGCTGCTAGCTATTATTTATATTCTTGATGGATCATTCCAACAATTAGGGTTGATTTGGTTCTAACTGGATGTAGCAAACTATCTTGAACTGTATGGGTTTTTTCTTCATTTAATAAAATAGATATTGAAAAACTCATTATCCACTTCATTTCTGTTTTTTGTTGTTTTTGAGGTATCATGAAATTAATACTGGATAGACCCAATTGCCTTTCTATAGTGCAACAATAAACTGTGAATCAGTTCTCACACACCATTTATGCATATGGAAACAATTTTTTTTATGTTGGGCTCCTCTAGAATATTCTTCTCATGGTTGCAACTGTTGTAGTAAAGGAATACTCCAAAGTGCTTATACCATCATCATAAGGCACTTTGAGAATGATGTCATTTATGTAAATAATTCTAAAATATATGGGCACATGATAGTTTAGATTCATCTTTGCAAACACTTCCTATCCAATTCTTAGTTATCTGAATGTATAAACAACAAAAAATTTCTCGAGCAACGTCTCTTCCTTATGCATAAAAATATTGCTTGAAACAATACAACCAATGCGCCACTAGGACTGTGGCTGGTCATTATGAATTTTACATTTCTATGAGCTTGTAATAATTCTTGCAATTTATTAAGAAGAGCATCATAAGCCAAAGGTTTTTCAGGATCTTCTTTATCAATATCAAATGAAGGCACACAACTGTTGAACATAGAAGTTATATGACTATCGAAGATCTCAGTCTTTTCTGAATGGTTTGCAAGACCTAAAGCTTCCAAAAATCCAAGATGAACCTTGAATCCGAATGACTGGACCGATACTATGAGAAATCAGTCCAGTCATTACAATAGGCAGAAGAACTACATACTTTACATCAATTCCTCTTCTTAACAAAACTCGTACTCTTACAACCTGAGGAAGTTGTTGATTAGATCCATTCAGACAAAAATATCTTGTCTTAGAAAACATTTATCTCACTCTTTTATCATTTTCTATGAGCATTGTTTGTGAATCTAGGGCAACCTAGAAGACTCTCTATAATTTGATGTGCCAATAGTTCTCCAAGATAATGCAACAAGAGAGGAGTCAAAAGCTAAATTGAGCTTAATGTAGTTCAAAAAGAGACTATATAGAGCCAAAAGTGCATAAATAAAACTCAACAAATTCTTGTTCCAAAGATTCAATTCGTTTCCAATATGTTGATGTAGTGAATTCATTATCCACCTTCACATCTTGTCTAAGACTTGATGAAATTTCCCTCATCATAATTGTCTCCAAACCTGTTAGGATTTTGGAAAATATTGTTAAAATGAAATATGGAGATAAAAATAATTTAATTCAAAAAGCTTGCCTTAACTACTGCACTGCAAATCAATGTATACTTTTGATTACGACCATTGTTTTCTTCAATAATTTTATAACCAAGCAATCCTCCAACAAGGTATGATTGAAAAAATGTATCCATTTCTCTCCCTCCTTGGGTGTTGCCACACTGCCTTAAGCTCATATATTGACAGGCATTCCAGTAACAAATGTTGTATGCTCCACTTAGAAATGAAGAGACCTTGTTGCCATCTTTCTATAAACACAACTCCATTCTAAATAATATCCATTAAAATCTGGTGCATCTTCAAATGATGCAGTGATGCAAATCCATATGTTCAAATACCATTGTAAATTTTCTTTTGTCAATGAAGATTTAAATATTAACTTTGGCTTACATAAATAGGCTTAACATACAGTGGTATGAAAACATCACATGGTGGATTTGTAATATGAAGTATACTAATAGATACCATCCAGGCCAAAATTTGATTTTGGATTAAAAGTATTCATGTGGAAATGATCATGATTAACAAGGTACACTAATATATTTTGTTTTGAAGATTTCACATGACATAGAATAAAGTCAAAATCATAACTCATGAAGGTTTGACATAATGAAAAGAGTCATGAAATACATATAGGGTGAAAAGTGAATCATGAGCGCAACATATGATAGCGTGAGGAAAGAGGGAAAGTCATTAAAATGTGAAGTAGCAACGCGACGAGGGTGCACAAGTAGTTTAAAATGAGGGGGAGACTAGCATTACTTTGTCGGCTGAGTATTGTTGTCCAATAATGTGGTCAAGACCGCGTGCACCTTGCCTCTTCCTCTTGCTATGCCAACTAGATGCCAAAGGCTTGGAGCCCGAGGTGATAGTGTATGATTAATGATCATTGGGATTGGTGAGGGTTGGTCCCAAATGGAGAAACGTTAGGTTCATGATGACTGTCATGCCAGGTTGATGTGAAGGAACACTTGTGTGGATGATGAGTTGACATATCGTCCACAGTGATAATATTGTAAACCCTGGAGATGATTGTTTGATCTGCCATCTGGTCATCCATGTGGCATATGTTCACATCCACCGATGAGTATCACTTCCCTAACACCCCATATGGGGGCTGGTAATCTTTTGTGGCTAGGGTAGAGGATTGAGACGTGAAGGCATGATGATACTGGAAATCCCAAGGCTAATACAATTGGTCATAGATTCCTTGGATTCCCCCATTAGCTAGGTTTTCCACCAGTTTGTTTGGATAGATTTAGCATGAGATGGAATTAGAGCCAGTATCTGCTTAAGGACATGGCTTATTCTCTCTAGCAAGAGAGAAAGATTCCAACTTTTTGATATTTTGTGGAGGGGCGAACCATTCTGAAGGCGAGATAACATGTTAATGATCAGTTGAGAGTTTCCCTCCACTACTAACTTCGTGTAACATTCCCTGACAACTATCTGGAGGCCTTCCTCTGGCGCTTTAAGCTCTACATCATCATTTTTGTCCAAACCCATATTTCTAGTGTAGGTTCTAAGAATTTGGCCATTTTCATCTCTGATTAAGCCTCCATATCCAGACACTCCTGGGTTACCCTTGGAGGCACCGTCAAAAATTAATTTGAGAAATCCCTTTGGGGGGGAGGACCAGCGGGAAGGAGCTGAGTCAGAATTTGAAGTGTTTTTTTGAGGAAATATTGTTTTTATTGGGTCAAGGTTCAGTGATGCTAGGATGTCTCTTTCATACGTCAACCATTTCCAATCTTTCTCTGACCAAGGTTGAATCAGGATGGTTTCCTGAATTTCTTTGGTTATTTAAGTAAAAACTGAGTTGGGGTTTAGCTGCTCTTCTTTGAAGATCCTACAGTTCCTTTCTTTCCATATTCCCCAAAGGATGAACCTTGGAAGAAGTTAACATGCATAGTTGACGATTGGGTTTTGAGTGATTTTGGGAGGCCATACTTCAATGGTATGATGAATAATTTAGTGATCCATGTTGGTGATTTTGAAGGTCGATGCTCCATGATTCCATATTATTTGAACGAAGTGACGATAATTGAAGAGATGTTCAATTTTTTCTGGTTGAGTCTGGCATAAGGGGGAATCTAGATAGATCGAGGAATCCTTTTTTGAGGATATTATCCAAAGTTAGGGTTCTACCATGCGCCAGCAGCTAAAGAAAGGTTGAAACTTTCGGCCAAAGATTTTGGAGCCATATTTTCTCCCATATTACTTGTTTGGGGGTGTGTTGGTGACCAACGACATAACTGTAATCTTCCTTGATTATGAAATCCCCACTGGTCATATTTCCCCATATCAAACGGTCCATTTTCTGAGTAATTCTAATTTTCCTTGTGTTTAGGTCCTTCAGAAAGAGTTGAAGTTATCTGGGTCCAAAGAATTGTTCCAATGAGAAGAAGGGAGCCAAGTTATCCATTGAGGTTGTTGTTCTATTGGGTGACAATAGTGAGAAACCAGAGATAGGTTGTGAGCAATCATTTGAGCCCTCGAATCTTGGAGTTCGACATTGTCTTACCATTTGGGTAGTTTTTGTCAAGTGTCGTCCCAAAAGAGGGATTTTTGACCATTTCTTATTTCCCAAAAGAAGTGGTTTTAAATGAGCCCTTTGTTTTGGCAAGATATATTCTAGATATTCGAGCCAAGAGGAGTATTGTCCATTCTAATGAGTTGAGTATCTGGAATTATCGGGGCATATTTTTGTTTCCAAAGGTTCACCCATTGTGATTTGGGGTTGTTGATCCATCTCCACCAGATTTGTTCTCCCAGAGATTTACCTCGAATCTTTGGATCTCGAAGACCCAATCCTCCTATCAGTTTTGGCGTGCAAATGATCACCCATGAAACTAGAGCCCATTTGTGGCGCTCCTTATTGCCTCCCTAGAGAAAGGTATGATGCATGTTTCTGATTGCTTTTAAGATATTTTTGGGGGATTCCATAGTAGAGAAGAGGTACATTGGCATGGATTGAAGGACTAATTTGACCAGAACCAATATTCCTGGTAGGTTGAGAGATATGAAGTTCCAGTAGTCTAGGTTCTTGATCATTTTGGAGAGGTGATCCTCCCAGGAAGCCTTCTTTAGAGAGTTTTCCACCAAGGCTTCTCCAAGGTATTTTGAGGGGAGAGTGTCGATTTGATAACCCATAATCCTAGCCAAGTTAGCTTGAATGGAAATTGGAGTATTGAAAAAGAAAAAATGAGATTTACCTTGGTTGATGGGCCTCTTTGAAGTCCAGTAGCACTTTTTTTATGGCTTGATATTTTCGAGCTATCATGATTCCCATGAGCATTGTGTCATCAACAAACTGCTGGTGCATGGTTGCTTGGGATTCACCATGGAGGTTGAGTCCTGTCCAATATCCAATTTTTGTGGTCGCTTTGATTGAACATCCCAGTCCTTCCACCATGAGGATAAACATGAAGGGAGAGAGAGAATCCCCTTGTCTAATTCCTTGAGATGGGGAAAAGATAAGGGAGGGAGAGTCGTTCATCAGAATGGAAAATAAGGTTGAGGTGGTTAAGAACATGATCCATTTTATCCAAGGAGAGGAGAAGCCAAAGGTAGAAAGGATATTGTTGATAAAGTCTTAGCTAAGGTTGTTAAAGGCTTTAGACATATAAGGTTTTATGAGCATACCTGGGTTTCTAGTGGATCACAGAGAGTGGATTACCTCATGGGTTAAGATGATGTTGTCAAGGATTTGTCTGCCTTCCACATAACCTAATTTCTCTTGGGAGATTAGAGAGGGGAAAAGGGGTTTGAGTCGATTGGAAATGAGTTTTGTGAGGAATTTATAAATGTCGTTCCAAAGAGAAATGGGTCAGAAATTTCTAGGATCTTCAACTTTTTCTTCTTTCAAGATTAGGGCCAGGAAGATGGAGTTTAAGGAAGGAAGAAAAAAGAGGAAGTTATTCGAGTATTCTACCACCTCTAGCACGTCCTTCTTAATTATATGCCAACAAGAATGAAACAAATCAGTTGTAAAACCACCGGGTCTTGGAGATTTACCTTTTGGCATGTCAAGAACCACTTGTTCTATTTTTGGCATTGTGGAATTTTTGAGGAGAGCAACATTTTGCTCAACTTGAATTTATTCATGTTTAAGAAGTTTGTGACCTTCTCTATTTTTTAAACATGTGATTCTATTTTGATTTCATCTCTGGAGCATGGACCTGTGGGAAGAACTTGGTATTTTTCTCACCTTCTTTGATTCATTGAATTCTTGATTTTTGTTTCCAAAGTTGTTCTTCCTACTGAGCTTTGATTGAAATCTAGGAAGTGAGATGGGTTTCCTCTTTTATAAGATCCTTCGATCGTCCCTATAGGATGATTTTATGGTGTAGTTGTTCCATTGATTGTTCCAAAAGTTGCTTAGCTTGGAAGATGTTGTCAATCTTTGATTTGTTCCATGAATTGAGTTTTTGTTTTAGATTTTTCAAGCACTACTGAAATATGTACATAGGGGATCCACAATGAATTGTAGCATCTTTCTACCATTGGGCGATATTGGCTTGTAAAGAGGGGTGATCCATCCATAATGGTTCAAAGCTAAAAGCATGATTGATAGGGGTAGCTTGTATATCTAGGTCCATGTTGATTAATTGGGTTGGTTGTCATTGATGTCAACCCTTGAAGAAAGCCCGATAACAAATTCCGGTAGCACAATGGTTTAGGTAATGGAAGCCAGTTTGTTTGATGGATAATGGTATGAGTTTTGATATATTTACATGTAAGACTATTCCAGATGGATAGTACATGTCATGTCATTTCCGGTGGTATGTGGAACGTCACATAACTCCTCACGGTTAGAGAGTTATGGCCATGTGAAGTTGGAGAAAGGTTTGGGTAATGGACCCAAGTTTGTTTGATGGATAATGGTATGAGTTTTGATATATTTGCAGGTAAGAATATTCTATATGTATAGTACATGTCATGCCATTTCTAGTGGTATGTGGAACGTCATATAACTCCTCACGGTTAGAGAGTTATGGCCATGTGAAGTTGGAGAACCCTCATGAGTCATCTAGAAGACCCAAAAGGTCAAAGTAGTCAAAGTGGTTTAAGAAATTTTAGAAGGTAAATAATAAAATGAAGTGATGAGTGTACTATAAGTCAAAGTGAATACAAAATAAATTATTTAAATAATAAAGTTAATGGAGAAATTACTAAGTTGACAAGTGG